>JAXQQM020059840.1:0-45306 GCA_034641835.2 Pinus albicaulis
TACAAAATCTATTGAAGCCAGCATGCAAAGAAAATCCTAAACATATATTTCCATTTAGACACTTGCTAGAAAAATATTTCCTTCTCATGAAATTGATTATGAGGTACTTCGCATGTGAGGGCAGAGACTCAAGGCTATATCAGTATCACATGAGAGTCTTGATGCATTTCACCAGTGTGAAAACCCTAAACTTACCTCATTACCTCTACAAAAGCATGGTAAAGATGGCAAAGAAAGTAAGGAGAATGGGTGAAAATCATCATGCTAGTTTTTTTTCACCATGGCTTGGTGAAGGTCTTGGTTTGCGATTAGTTATCATAGATCAATTTTCCATGGGAAGGTTTTGTATATTCCAATTCTCTTTTGTCTTCTCTAGCTCAATCTAGTAGTCACCATACACCCTTTCCTTCACCAGCATATCAAGAGGTGATTCCTCAATCAAACCTACCAAAAGAGTTCCTAGGGAATAGGTGAAAAAAACTTATGTCAAAGGCAATAGGCTTGTGTTTTCTCCAAATATTGTTGAAAATGCCAAGCCTACATTAGCTAAACATGAATAATCATCCCACCATGGAGAAAAATTGCAAGATGAGGAACCATTCCATATTGACTCGAACATGGAAGACTTGGAGGGGAAAGAAGAGAAAAAGACACCAGAACATATCATGATGGAAAAGTATGTTGATATTAGAGAACTTAAGGAGAGCTTGTCAAAGGCCAACTTTTTGGTTTCATTCTTGCAACAAGAGAACATGAAATTAAAGGTAAATCAATTACACTTGAATAAGCCTAAGGTTGATTTGAGAAAAGAAAATGTAAAGGGTAAAGAAGTGGTTGAGATTCATGATTCAGATGATTAGGAATATTAGGTTAGAATAAAGATACTAAGGAAAAGAGATCTCAAGAGGGCACTTGAGCAACAGAAAGAAGCATCTCCACCAAGAACTGAAATGATAGTTGACAAGCTCATATTGGTATAAATTGAAAAAGACAAGGTAGAATGGCTTGATAGAGTGAATTTCCACATGGAATGGATTCTCAAGAATGCAAATAGGAACAAAAACCCACAAATACACATGTCCATGCATTACTACACAAGAAATCAGGTCTCCTAGGTAAGAATAAAGTAGTTGAAGAAAAATCTCAAGGAAACCCTAATGAGGAAAAAAGAGAAGGATAAGTTGGATTTGATTGTTGAATACTCCCTCATATCATGACACATAATCACAGGACTTCATGGCAAAATTTTGGTGAAATTTTTAAGAATTTTGTGAAATGTTTTGTTTTTGGTATCTTTTTGCTAATTTTGAAATTGTTGAACAACCAAAAGTGCAGCGCCTTGGCACTGTGCTTTTTCCTCAAGCATATAAATGCTAAAATGTTGATATGCCTAAGTATATATTGACCTATAAATTTCATATATCCACTTTGGGACCCTTTTTATCAAAATAATGGAGAGAAACCATCAAAAAAGCGGTCAAAAACACACTTTCTACCACTATTTTAAAATAGGCGCTGCACTTTTGGGAGTAGCAGTGGGAAAATCCATTGTTCTCCTTCATGGCATGTCCATTTGACTTTATTTTGGTGTCTAAAGAAAACTAGACATCCTCAGCTTTCTATAAAATATTTTTTAGTGTATTTGGAGCATGAGAAGGCCTTGAAAAGCCTCTCATAAGCCAGGCATTGCGCTCTATCAATCAAGTGCTGCACTTTTCCCTCTGTGCACTTTTTTTAGGTTTTTCTCAGTGAAACTTGGTCTAGTGATGTAATTTCTCTTTTTTTATTGTGGATGTGATGTAAATATCATGTAATTGGGATTATTATGGTCTCTTTGATGTAATTTTTGACCTCATTGATCAGGAACAACTTAGTCAACTCTATTTGGAGGGCTTGTTCAAACCTCCCTAGACATTAGGGTTTTGTTGAGAGAATCTTGTGAGTTGTTGCTACACTGAGGGATCCAACCCTTGAGAGATGGGAATTTGTTTTTGAGTCTATATGTATGGATTTTTCAGTCATTTTGATGGTTGGACATGAGAGGATGAAACTCTTGTATCTTGTACTTCATCTTTTTATAGGGGAAATCAAAGAGCCAGTTGAAACTATTATTCAGGAGTTCTCGTGTTGTGAGTTTGTGATATTTTTTTTTCTCTATTATGGTTTTATAAGAACGAAATACTTCTCTCCTTACAATATCTTGCTTCTTTAGTGATTTTCTTAAGATTTTTATAATTATAATTCTTTTCATGAAATCTTTGTTTTGTTGTGAATGCCATTTTGTGTCATTTTCCTTATTCTTTAATGAGTTCATGGTGCACATGCTAATTAAGATCTTATTTATCTTTCAAATCCTACACTACACTGACAAACTCCTAAGCGATCCCAAATTCACAGTTACCTTGCTCCTCCATATCTCTTGTAGCTGAAATATTTGATACTTTGACCTATTTACTTGGTTTTCATCCCCAATCCAGCAGAAAAACTGTAAATCTTTCAAAACCCTAGAGTTGAGCTATGTAGCCTAAAATTCATTGCACTATTCAAACCCTTGGTTGTGCTTTTCATAGAGAGAGAGCCCTCTCTAGTTTGGTAGGGCTAGTTTACAAACGAAAATCTTGGTTTGAGGTTACCTCTGTCGATTTCCTTTCAGCCTTTTGACATTGTGGAGGCTAAAATTTCCAACACCGTTGTCGGGGAGCAAAGTGACGGATCTTCCATGGATATATCATTATATTTTCATTGGATTATAGGCATTTGGGTGATAGGACCTCGTTTCCAAGAAGGTTGATTCAATTTGTAGAAATCCAAAGTGAAGAAACAAGTCAACACTAGCTCCTAAAAGGCATACACGCTCAAATCCAGATCCACATCCAACATCTCCCTTTGAAGATCCAGAAAGACTCATAAGAAAACAAATACCTCAGCATTTGGAGATTCAGTCAAGTTCATCTACTTTGGTAAGGTCTACATATCTACCTTAAGAATTTCTTTCACTTGAAGATATTCCTTTTGATATGAATTTCAAGTTATCATATTTAGATCCAAATCAAAAACATCTCTGTCCGAAATTGTATTTTATCCTTTAAGGTTATATGAAGTAACATCTCTATCTGAATTGTATTCAACCCTTTAAAGCTTGAAACGATTTTCTCATCCGTAGAATCCAATTCAAAAGCATATTTTGATAGGAAGGTTTGGAGTCAATTTTACATGTTCAAAAACTAGCAACCCATCTTCAATATACCTCTGAGAATGCTTTCATACAATATTAGCAGGATCTCTTATCCTTTGATCCTCTATTAGCTTCATTTATTCACAATTGTTCTACATCCCCTCACACTTTTTTTTCTTCATCATCCACACTTCCTCCTACACAACCACCTCTCATACCAACACTTCCTATTGTGACTAAAATATTACCTCCTAGAACAACTACAGCCATATTTTCTCCATTAGTTCTATCAAGAAAGCTAACGATTTACCTCAAAACTATGGAAAAATCCTACCTCTTTTTGATGGAACCATCGAGGTCAACAACTAGGAAACACATTGAAAAGATCACAGATTTCATAGATTTAGAAGAGGTAGACAATGATGATATGAAGAAGAGAATTATTGCTGAGAGTTTCTCGGGAGAAGTGAAAAAGTGGTTCAAAGCTTTGTCAGTTGGTTCAGTGCAGAATTCATAGCAGTTAACAGATATTTTCCTTGCTAAGTGTGAGGAAAATAAAAGTCATCTCCAAATATTGACTGAGTATAAATCATTGAAAAGGAAGCTTAGTGAATTAGTTCAAGAATATACTACTCGCTTAAATAAGGTGTATAATTCCATTCTCGCTAATATCAAACCTCCACCTGACTTGACCTTGTTGCACTACCCAGATGCCTTTGACCCTAATATAGCATATCATATTAGAGAAAGAAACCATACCTCATTGGAGGAGATGTAGAAAAATTCGGTCAACGTTGAAGCCAATCTGTTAACTAAGAAATAAAAAAGAAAAGTTGAAAAGAGAGTCAAAATTAAGGAAGAATCATCATCCTCATTGGAAAAAAAGTTGGATAGTTTGATTAGAACTGTGGAAAATATGGTAGATAGAATTTCCATTTCAAAAACGTATCAAAACAATCAAATCTGGAATCCTAATTTCCAAAGACAATAGCAGCAACGACGGTTCAGGATTAAGCATATATAACAAAGAGCTCTAGATCAGTAAGCTCAACAAAAAATTTGCACTCCATTATAGTAGAACTATGCCCAAGGACCTGGATATGAAGAGAATATTTTTGAATAGAACCATTTCTTTGCAAAATATCATGGAACTATTTTACTTGCAAAATATGATGAGTATATTGAGGAAACATATGTGATGGATGACCAATAATATGTCCTTGCAAATGACGATGGGTTTATAGTCTAATATGAAGACTATCAAAGGCGGTACCTAAATTCTCTCAACTCAGCACAAAGATAGTTCATTTTGAGAAACCGAAATGTTCCTATTACTTCTACTCAAAAGTGGACAACACGACAAAAATATACTCAGCCCAAACAAAATTCCCAAGCTAGTCCAAACAAGGAGAAGAATCCTAATGCTGTAAATCATAGCATTAATAGTGATTCATCTATAAGTACATCAAATAAATATAAGGAAGTACAAAGGAAGGAATCTTTAGCAAAAGAGCAGCTTGAAAAGCAAGATACCATTATAAAAGAGGTAGAGAAACAATCTAGCTTGTTTAGCTTAGAGAGTGAAATTTTTAAGTTAAAATTTTCTATTCCCCTCACTGATCTTGTGAGTAATGATAGATATAAATCTCAAAATTTCCAATACATTGAAATTATATCACATGTCAGACATGGTCAATGTCAGTGATGACCATCATGAACGTTTATTTTTCCCAATAATAGATGGAAATATTGAAGATAGTGAAGTCCCTCCCTTTTATCTTAGCTTGAGGATTCATGATTATACTCTCTATAATGCCATGCTCGATTATAGGGTCTCACATAATTTAATTTTGAAGGCTATCATGGATAATTTTTGGATGGGCATAACCTGAACCTATCATGACCTCTATTCTTTTGATTTTGGTAGAGATTGATGCCTTGGTCTTATCAAAGACTTATTTGTCTCTTTCGATTAGATTCACACCAAAAATGTGTTGATGGATGTTGTAGTTGCTGACATACCTCCAAGGTATGGAATGATGCTTTCACGGTCTTGGGGAGCCAAATTAAGGGGTACTCTACAACTTGATTTTTCATATGCCACAATTCTAGTATTTGGCCAACTTAGGAAGTTATACCAAGAAGTGAAAATGAAATACATAATCACTAGCAAAGATAAACCTAAGAATCACCAAATTAAATCCGTGCATACTGATTTAGAGTCCTTCAAATTATATAATTATCACAGTACTAATGATTTAGATAGTCATCTTGTAGAAGGTGAAGAAAATTCAAAATTTTCAAATAGTGTCCGAATGGTCTTGAATGGAGAAAATAGAAATCAGAATTATGAAAGATTGTAGCCAAGCACTTCAAAGAAAAGGTCTGTAGAATCACAGAAAAGATCAGTTGAGTCAGAGAAAGGTAAAGAATAGATTGAGACAGTGGATCAAAAATAAAAAATAGATCCTCCCAAAGAATTTCAGCTTCCCGATGATGAGGAGGGTCTTTGGACCATGGATTTCAATGGCGCTTTGGGAATATGGATCTGGTATCGGAATATAGATCCACAACCCTATACATCAGTGATATAAAGTCCCCTAGAATGTAATATTATGTTCTTATAATATATCTTTTGATTATTCAAACAATGAGGTAGAATATGAGGCCTTGATCACCGATCTCCGAATTTTGAAAAGGCTAGGCATGAAGAGGATTGTATTATATGGAGACTCTAATTTGGTGATTAAACAAGTAAAAAGGGAGTACCAGGAAAAAAATACTGGGATGAGAGCTTATCATAATGATGTTCTTGATAATCTTAAACTTTTATAGAATATAACTTGTCTCTGATTCCCAGAAGTCAGAATTTTATGGCTGATTCACTTGCCACAGCGGCCAAAAATTTTAAGATTCCTATTCATGCTACTAAAAAGTTTGAAATTCATGTGAAGCATCATCCAGTTGTACCTAACAATCCAAGAGACTAGCAATTATTTTGGGATGATAGACAGATAAACAACTTTCTGCATATGGAGGAGGAGTTTTCTAACTCCCATATTGATGAGGTGTATCATGAAGATGACCAAGTTATTGAAACTGCTGAAGTTTAGATGTTGAAATTAAAGGAAAATAACATTACTTAAGGTCTAGTACCTTTGGAGGAGTTATTTTATATGATGATGTCGCTAAAATTCCAACAATGGCCCCACAGAAGCAGGTGTTGAATATGTAAACATTAGTACACTATATAACACCAATATGATCAACTTATCAAGGTATTTATCCCCTTAGTTGAAAGGAAAATATACAACTCTCTTGAGTGAGTTTTCTGATGTATTCTCTTGGGAGTATTCATATTTAAAATTGTACAATAAAAAAATCACCCAATGCACCATCCCAATCAAGCCAGATCAAAATCCATTCTGTTAGCTCCCTGTAATTAGCAAGATTGGAAAAAGTCCAACTGCAGGGAGAAACACTATTTCAACCACTTTGGGATTCTAGGATTTACCCCTCCTGAATCCAGAGAGGGATCTATCCAATAAGTGCAAAGATGGATTTATCTTTAAAAGCTTTTAGGTAGTGATATTAGGCTAGTTATGAAGTCCGAGGGTTTTTGTTTGTTTTGGATGGTTGAGCATGATTATTATTTGAGTGGAAAGTTATAAATGGAAAGAGTTACAAAGGTGTGAAGTTGCAAGCAATCAGAACAAGCTTTGGCTGAAAAGATAAATATAATGTTGTTTTTAGTCCATTGGGATATGGAGTCATAATAGGGTTTAATTGAAACAACAAGGAGGAAGAGTGGTCCATGGGGCAAGTCATCTATGTCTAAGGATCTCTTTAAAGTTGATTTTATGGAATGAAATGATACAACAAGAAGGGGAATTTAAACAAATGAAGAACAAAGAGCAGCCTAAGATCAGGTAAGTACTTTGAAACTATCCTGCTTTTGGCATACACTTAAGAAAGACATAAAATTAATCTAGGATCTGGTAAGTACTTTGAAAATAGCTAGCTTTTGATGCACTTTCAATAGAAAAAATTTTAAACACAAAGGGAAAACACATATGATAATGAAGAATAGTCTAGTATCAGGTAAGGACTTTGAACCTAGCCTACTCTCAACACATTCTTAGGGAAACTTTCAGACAGTATTTGGGGATAAAAATAAAGGACATGGCTCACCATAACTTCCTTAGTTCATATCTACTTAACATAAACGGAAAATAACATTCAAGAATAACAATTAGCCTAGACAGTAGGATGAGGGGACGCTAGCATTCCTAACTGCTTGAAATTGAATTAAATCATTCCTGAACAACACAAATTGGAAGAAAACATGTATATAAAGCTTATCAGTCAAAGAAGGGTACTGATATATAGTAAATCCTAACACTATGCTTGCTGTTATTTATAAGAGAAAATGGAAAAAGTGAAAACAGAAATAAAATAACGATTTACAATACAAAATAACATCACCGTCGACACAGACCAGGATCCCATAAATCAACTTGTATTGATGATTCAAACTAGTTATAGCTTTAAGTCCAATGTTTCAGTTCAACAATCATCTTCACTTCTCAGCCTAAATGTTTTATTACAAACATAGCTTGAAGAGCCCATGAACACTATTTACATGTAGAAGTCTCAAGCTCAAGTATATTTCAAAGTTTTGCAACCAACATTTTCTCATCTTCTACAGGAGTATTTATAGAAGGAATGACGAGGTGGGATCTGCTAAAAGATCTCCAAGGTCAATTAATACAGACTTAATGCTTCTCGGCCTTTGAGGGGATCAATGGAGAAGTTTACAGATGTTCTATCTATATTAATTGTTTTACATTTAAGAATTAAGCTCGGTGGGAGCTTTTGTTAACTTTAAGGCTCTGTTTCATGTCGTAATAACTCTGCTGATATTTTTTGCATTAAGTTTCTTTAGCAGAATTAACTATTCGGCTATGCTGAGGAATATATCTTCTTTTCTGATCATAACTTGGCCTCTATTGAATGCTTGAGGCTACAGGTGGCATTGGGTAGCTGAGAGGAATCAATTTTCCTCTGATGTGGTGGTGTAGGCCCTTTCTGTTTGATAAATATTTTGACTTGTCTTTAATTGTGTTTTAATTCGGAGGATTAGGATTTTGATTTTCGATCTTAGCCGTAATCCTCCAAAACTGTGAAAATAGTCTTCAATCCTCTATTCTGCTGTGTTTTGTTTTTCAACACTGATACTCTTTTGTTTTTATTTAATTTACTGTCTTGTTGATTTGCAGGTGCCGTAGAGGGCTCATATGGCATCAATGCCCATGAAGCATCGATGAAATGTGGCATGGAACCCTCTGCAATAATTTTCCTTCGATAAATGAAAGTCTGGAGGATCGTCACCCTTAGCTTTCATTTCCCTTTATTATAATGGAAAAATCCTTTGAAACCTGAAAAATACAAAAAATATTATAAAATTCTGTGTTATTGGGTAAAATTCTTCGGAGGTTATGGGGAAGGAGCAATGTCGTTGGATGGTAGCATCCAACAGTGGAGATCGGTGCATAGTGGTCAAAAGGAGAGCGGTGGGAAGAAATAAGTCAGATTCGTCGATCTGTAGTGATCGACGGTCAGGATTAATCGGGAGAAAACATAATGCAAATGGCCACATTATGGAATATTGCAGAAATATAATGAGTTAAGGTTTTTTAAAACCTTTGGTGGAGGAAAAAATGAATTAAAAATCAAAATGGGTTTCAGGAGGAATATGAGCCGTCGGATGAGATTGTCTCATAAGGATCAACGGCTGAGGAGGCATGCGATAAATCACAATGGAAAAGAGGGAAAGTGGTTTCGGGAGGTAAAACCATGGGTTTCGCATGGTGAAAGGTAAGGGAGGCAGTTTTGCCTTTTTGAATGCAATATGCATTCCTGCCCGACACATGGCTTTAGAAAACAACTTATATCACGTGACTTTTGAAAATTAACCTCCATGTTGAAAGCTACGCAAAAATGCACTTAAACCGTTAGACCTGGGGTCTCAGATTTCACGACGGAGAGCGAGTGAGAATTTGGAAAGATCCGTGGGCAGAAGTGGGAAGGAATTTTTTATTATGGACCGTCTGATCAAGAGATCGACGGTGGAGATCAGATTTGGAGGGAAGCAGGACCCACAGGAGGCAGACATGTCGGGGTTAAATATTAGCCGTTGGATGAAACAAATCGACGACTGAGATGTGATATGGGGTATGAACGAAAATAATATAAGGCAGAGAAAGGGTTAATAAGGATCGTTGATCTACAGAGATCAACGACTGTGATTGGCCGAGAAACATTATGAGTGGGGATGTATGTTTTTAAACAAAAGTCGGGACAATTAATTTGGACCGTCTGATTTGGACACATGGACGGTCCAGATGCAATCAGAGGAACGTGATTAGTGGGGGAAGAAATTGTATGGCTCCGATGTGATTGAGCGCTGGCCGTCGATCTGCAAATCAGATGGACAGTGGGGAGTGAATCGGAGGGGTTCAAAAGGCGGAGGAAAGGTTTTTGTTTGGAGCGAATGAGGGCTGTCAGATGAGAGAAGGCGCGGAGGAGATCAACGGCTTACGATTGATCAGAAGATCACTAATCGAGGAGAAGAATAAAATGTGCCCGATAAAACTTGTGATGCGATATTGCGTGGGGCGTTTGATCGGCTTATGATCAACGACGGATATGGTTTGAGAATATGTACCGGTGGAAACCCTTTATAACACATGTAAACCAAAAATTTAATATGATACAAAGGTTTTGGCTTCCGGGGCGGGTTTATATATATATCAAATGGCTTGGCGCCCGTCTGCAGGGCTGTTGGTCTATATGGAATGCGATAGGCCCAGGGCTTATATGTATAAGGGCCAATCGCATCGGAAGGTCGGGCTTTTCAATCTAACCATTTTGATTTGATTTTCTAAGTCAGATTGCTTTGGAATGTAACTCTTGGTCCCGGTGCAAGTTATATGGGTAAAGTGGAAGGTGGGGGTTTATACAATGGGGCTCAATCGCATCGAAAATTTTTGGTGCAGGTCTTTCAATCTACCCATTTCTCATTAAAAAACATTGTTTCGGCAGGTTTTAGACCAAAACTTAGGATAAAAGGGTTTTTGACTTTACAAACGAAAAAATGCATCGGAGACGGTTTATTACAAGGTTTAAGCACCGGATGCGGGCCCAAGCATTATATGAAATAATAATATTATCGGGGCTTATAATCAAAGGGCCCAATTGCATTGGAGGTTTTAACATGGAAAATGGACTTGCGCACTTTGTTTTCTCTGATGCGATACGCACCAAAAGGGCTTAGCGCTTGGTTCCATCACCAAGGCATATGGAGGAGAAATTTTTAGGACTTAGCCCAAAGGGGCTTAAGACTATAATACAAAAAATGTATTTTTTATGAAAATTTTCCAAGTTTTCAATGGATTTGGGGGTTTCGGCAAAGTTTAAAAGTGGGTTTTAAACTTTGTGAAGAGAGTTTTTATGAAGAAATGAAAGAAAAATGGAAAATAGAGAATTCAAACAAAATAAAATGGGTAAAAATGAAGGTAAGTTTGGAAGTGGGGAAGGGAAAAAGTGGTGTTTCTTGAAAGTGGTCTTCTCTTTATGGAATCATGAGAATTTGAGTTTTGAAAGGAAGCTTGACGGGGAAGTCTACCAAAAGGAAGGGCATGATGTCTTCCAGAGAGTCTTCCAAGAGATATAATATTTTTAGCAGCAACATTGTTTCTTGAAGGCTTTAAAATGGTTTGTAACATGATTACTAAATTTCTAGGCCTTCAGCAGTGGCTCCATGGGGATGAATGTTGCCTTCTTGAAGGCATGTTATACACCTGCATTCTGCGGGAGGGCGATCGGTGCCTCATCCATTGGTTGTCTTTGGCTACTTGGATAGTATTTTGTTCTGAAAAATGTT
This sequence comes from Pinus albicaulis, assembly GCA_034641835.2. Lineage (NCBI taxonomy): Eukaryota > Viridiplantae > Streptophyta > Pinopsida > Pinales > Pinaceae > Pinus > Pinus albicaulis. The sequence continues at coordinate 11,121 of JAXQQM020059840.1, forward strand.
AGCATCCATGGAAAACAATGGATCTTCATCAACACAAGCTTTCTACCTACCTAGTCCTACTGATCTATCATTTTTTCTTCTTTTAGAGTGCACTTGGATTGGAAAAATATTTTCACAACATTTTATTCTTTTGAAAGCATAAAAATAATATAATTCTACTCCTTATTTCTTCATGAACTCAGATTAAATAGTTGAGTTCATATGCTTCTCTACCTAATTTACCAATCTATTAGGATTAAACTGTCTAATAGATTTTTGTTCTCTAATTTATAAAATAAAAATTTAAAAGCATACAAGTTAGGATTGAATAGTATAGCTTGATGCTGATCTATGGCATAAAAAACAAGCTGCACATAGATATTATTTTGCAGAAAAATTAAATCAAAATGGAAGGCTTAAGATCTGAAATTTCAAAGCACTTCCTTCATACTTTTTACAACTTTGTTTTTACTTCTGTTTGAGAGTACTGGTATTTGCTTGTTCTCTAGTTCGAGATTTGGTGATTAGAACGGTTACCTATCACTTTTGACTCCCCTTCTTGATAAATATTTTGATTCATCTCTCCTTGGAAACTTAGGTTCAAGTTTTGAGCAGGTTTGAACCTTTAATTTCTAACCTAATCTATCTACTGATAAGCCAAGTTTAAACAGTTTGGCAAATCAAATTCACTATCCTATCAATAGTAAATTTAAAACTAATTAGTCAAGATTATGCTGTTTGACTAACTAGGAGTGTGTTTTTCAGGAGTGGCGTTTGAGCTTGCACACTTTCAGATTTGTTTTAGGTATGGGGCTATCGTTCCTATTTTTCTGATATACCCTCTTTTCTTTCTTTCTGCGATTTTTGTATTTTTTTCTCAATTTTAATGCGATGGTGGATGAAATATTTATAATGGAAAAAGATAAAAGTTTTGAACATATAGGATCTGAAAGTAATGTTTCCAGAATCTGCCATTGACGGGACCCCCAACCAGAGCTCTGCTCAACTTCAACCCTACAAAGAAAAGGCATTGTTACGGCGACTAAATAGATAAGTAAGGGCAAACCATAAGTTATCTAATTTCCATGCTTCACCCTTATCTTGCTTCTCTCCTTGAGTCCCACTTCAAAATTTGTCCCCAAAATTCAAATTGTTAGCTTTTCTTGTCAAAAAGCTTTTTGATGCTGTCCTGTGCGCAATTGTTGTTATAAACCTCCTCTCTGGTTTGTTGAAGATGAATAGTCTGATTTATCCTTCTGATCATGTCATTATCTTCATACTGAACCTCTTGAATCAACTTCATAACTGGCACACCAAGGCTGGTAGGAAAAATTGCATCAGTGCCATACACAAGCTGGTAGGGTGACATGCCAATAGATTTCTTCAAAGTCAATCTGTCAGCCCAAAGTGCATGCACCAGCTTTGTGTGCCAAAACTTTTTGTTGTCTTCCAACAACTTCTTGATTATGTTCACTAAACTCTTGTTCAAGGATTCTACAAGTCCATTACCTTGAGGGTAATAGGCCTTGGAATGCCCCATTGTTATCTGATACTTGTGACAGAACTCAACCATCTTCTTTGATCCAAATGTTGTTGCATTATCAGTGATGATCTTGGTAGGACAGTCAAATCTAGAGAGAATATTATTCTCCATGAATCTTATAATAACAGAATCATTGGCCTGTCTACAAGGAATGGCTTCTATCCATTTAGTGAAGTGATACGTGAGTGAGAATCATCCCATCTTGGTAAGATGGTGATCGTTCTCTATAAGTCAGTCCCCATATGAAGAAAGGAACCTGCCGGTGATTGGATCTAGAGGTAAGGGTAGCAGCTTCCTTTTTCCTTCAAAAAGTTGGCATTTATGACAGGAAATTATCATCTTGTGAACATCAAGAACAAGAGTAGGCCAATAGTAACCAGCCCTCAAGATTTTGTTGGTTGTTGTCTTCCAGTATAAATGGCCTCCACACTCCCCTTCATGGAACTCATGCTTGACCTTCTCTGCATCATACTCAGGCAAACATTTAAGCAATATCCCACTTGCATTTTTCCAATAATGACATTTATCTATAATGCAATAGTTTACAGTTTTTAAATTTAGAAACCTTCCCTTTGTTTTTGATAAGCCGAGAGGTGTATTCAAATTAAGAAAAACATAAATAATATCAGAATACCAAGAGGAATTCATAAAATGGTTTTCAGCAATGGGAGTTGAGATTTCCTCTTGATAATCCAAAGCATCAATCATATTAATATCAAGAACTTCGAAATTTGATTAAGTCATTAATCTAGCTAGACCTTGGCCTTTAATGAGTTTAGTGGGTTTTATCTCTAAATCATATTCAAGAATAACCGCAATCCACTTACCTCTCTTACCATCAAGGTCCTGTGTTAGAATGTCTTTCACAACTGAATTTGGGACAAAGGCAATGATGTGGGAGTGCAAGATGTATACCCTGAAGTCTTTTAAAGCCTTAACCAAAGCAAAAGCTTGCTTTTTCATAATGTTATACTTTAGAGGGGCATCTCTCAATGCCTTGATAAAGAATGAAATAGGCTGCTCTTGTCCTTGTGGATTTTTCTGTAAAAGGACAACAGCTATTGTATGTTCTGATGCAAATGAAAAAATATAAAAATCTTTTGAAAAATCAGGTTTTATTAGAACCGGTGTTTTGGTTAATGCTTGTTTCACCAGCTCAAAGGACTTCTTTGCCTCGAAGGTCCATTTTACCCCTTGCTCCTTCTTCAACATGTTTGTAATGTTTCTAAGGAGCTCAACCAAGTTGTGGATGAACATTCTCAAAAATTTAATGTTTCCAATGAAAGATTGCAAATCCTTGATGCTTCGAGGATGAGAGATCTACAATATGACCTCAATCCTCTTTGGTTCTATCTTAATACCCTCTTCTGAAATAATGTGCCCAAGAATTTTACCTTCTTGGAGCCCAAACAGTGTTTTCTTAGGGTTTAAAGATATCCCAAACTTTTTGCATCTCTCAAAAACTGTTCTTAAATGTTCTAAGTGCTCTTCATCTGTCTTTGAAAAAATTGTAACATCATCAAGGTATATAATGATGAAGCAGCCCAGTTCTTCGGAGAATGCTATTTCCATGGCTCTTTGGAAAGTTGCACCAACATTCATTAGACCAAAGGGAATTTTAACATACATGAAAGTTCCCCAAGGTGTAGTAAACTCTGTCTTTAGTTGATCATCAGGGTGGACTAAGATCTAATTGTACCCGGAATATCCATCAATCAAAGAAATTATTTAGACCCTACCACCCTTTGTAAAATATGATCCATCTTAGGTAAAGGGTAGTTGTCTTTCAATGAAGCTTTGTCTAAGTCTCTAAAGTCTATAAAAATCTCGATCTCTCCTATTTTCTTCCTAACTGACACCAGATTAGACACCCACTCAGAATATCTAATAGGGACAATAATACCAGCTTTATACATTTTCTTGATTTCCTTCTCAACCAAAGGCAGCTATACAGGGTTTATTCTACGCGGTTTTTGTTTGAATGGTTTTTTATTTTCTTTGAGAGGGATTTTGTGCTGTATTATTTCAATGTCATAGGATTTAAGATCTTCGTAACTCCACGCAAAAACATCAGAAAATTATTTAAACAACTCTATGTATTTGAGTTTAATGTGAGCTAGTAAAGTCTTAGACAGTTTGATCATCATAGGTTTAAGTTCACTGCCTATATTGCACTCTACCACTTCAGTCTCTACAGGATCCAGTTTTTGTCTCTTGGCCACATCATTAAAATCGAACAACTCTTCTAAAGGATATAGACCCTTAGGAAAACTCTGATCTTTAGACTGCAAGGTTTCTCACTGCTCTGTTTCTAACTCTGCATTCACCTCTGTTTTGTTTTTAAGTTTGCTAGATAGCAGATTTATATTGGCAACCTCAGGAGACTGTTCTTCTTCACCAAGAAAATTTTCTTCACTATTGCAGTCTGCTTCATAATCTAAATCTGAACTATGTAGTTCAAATTGATTTCTGAATTAGATGAAGTCTTCTATTTGTTTGTCTCAGTCGAGCACTTACTAATATTTTTCGTTGTCAGGAACGGCTGGTCTGAATTTAATCTGAGTTGTGCATTCTTTGGTTTCATATGGCGTTAAGCATGTTCTAGATGCAAAATCTAAGCTGTGGGCCACGTTATTTATTTTTCTTTGGACAAAAATTACCTGGTACTCCTCAAAAGTTTTTAAAATATCCATGACATCGTTTCGATAGGCCCTAAGTCTTGGATGATTTGTGTTGTATTCCCCATTGACTTGCCTAATGATTAATTCTGAATCCCCATGCACTTTAATTCTTTTGGCTTTAGCTTTTTCAAAGATGTAAGCCTAAGAGCAAGGATTCATATTTTGCTATTTTATTCGAACACTGAAAGTTTAATCTACAGGAAATGCTTTCTGTGTGGTTGTTCTTAGTGTTACATATCCGACACACTGTAATTAGTTGCGTCGCCGGTCTCGGAGTTCTTTTACGATCATCTTGTCCTCTTCCGTGATTAACATGGATTGTTCTTGAGTATCAACACTCTGTTGAAAGTGTTTTTACTCCTCAAGTTTTTCGTTTATTTGAGGAATGGTTTCTCGATTGTCAAGGTTAAAAAGATATGGATGCATAATTTGTAGTTCAAGAGCTGTGTTTGGTTTGCTAAAGTTTAAAGGTTCAACAAACTGTTTTGACATTCCTATAGTGTTTACCTCTTCCTCTCTATCGGCCATTAACTCTATTTGAGTGACTTGTTCACTAAACGATTCATCGTTAAACAAAATAAAAGAATCAAGGCATGTATTTATAGAATATAGAGGAGAGTTTTGAGGCCTGTCTTGATTAGTCACCATATACTACATATGTGACTCTCTGTAAACTCTTCTTGATTGATTAAACACAGGGATGGTTGCATAGGTCATGTCCATATGCATAGTCCCTTGTAACTTAGCCCACTAAGTCCTTGATAACAACTATCCATACTTTGGGGGCACATCAACCACAACAATATCCATGACTAAGCATTTGGCTGGAATCTGTGCTAAGTTAACATAGAGGTCTTTTATTAATCCTAAACATTTTACTCTGCTTGAATCGAAGGAGTAAAGGTCTTTATAAGGTCTGGTGATTTCTAGACCTAGGCTCTCCATCAAAGATTTGGGCATTAAATTATGAGAGGTCGTTGAGTCGTGCATAGCGTTGTGCAAAATCTTGTCATGAATGTTTAAACTTACATAAAAGGCAGGAACATGTCCCTCTTGATATCTACCTTCAATATTTGGACCAAAAATAAGCTCTGGTTGGTCATCATTAAGATTGACTGTGTCATTATTATCCTCTATATTTAAAGCCTTTAAAATTTGGGTTCTATATACATTTTGGGCAGCTAACTCAGTAAGGGGAACAATGATTCTAATTTTGGAAATTTCTTGCTCTAGGCTTAAAGGAATTTGATTCTTTGAGTGCTTATCTCAGCCTTGTTAGCTGCCACTCTGTCAGCAAAATCTATTTTCTGATTTGTTCTATTTACATTTGCCAAAATTGTTTTCGCAGGAGTACTAGCTGAAGTGTTAGTATTGCTAAGGTCTGCACTCTGTTTTTCATTGTTTTGAGTCCCTTTCTCTTTACCTTTATCAGAATTTCCAGCCACTATTTTTTCCTTCTGTTTTACAACTTTGGGTTTAGTTACAGTGATATTTTGTGAAGATTTTCCAGAGGTTTTGGTGTTGGGAGTTTGTTGACTAGTTTTACTTCTAAGGTCATATTCTCTTTCAGATTCTATGATAACATTTTCCATGTCATAATAATATCTTTCATCCTCATCTCTTTTGTCATCATAGGGTGTGTAAAGACCTTGTTTTGTATCGTAATGAACCTCAAAGTCATCATTATCTACTCCCAGCATATTGATATCATCTTCCTCTGTTTGCTCATTTGTTTCTTCAACCTCACTCACATAGTTTTGATGAAAAGGAGGAGTGATATGTTGATCACCCTCCCTAGGTCTGTTTGGAGGTTGGTTTCTTCTAAAATTCTGATTCTGGTTCTGGTTTCTGTTTTGAGGAGTAGTTTTTTTTTTACTTTCTTGTGCTCTCTCAAGGATGTTCATTTTCTTCATCATCTCTTCCATCATTCTTTCCATCTTTGAGTTGGAAGTAGAAGGTGTGGATTCCACTCTGAATGACACTCTCTTCTCATTCTTCATTCTTGCTCTTTTCTCCATTAGGTTAAATTCCACAGCAAGAGCCCCTTTTTGCATATCTTCAAGAGTTGTAGGATCCCTCTCTCTCAGCTAATAGGCCATCTCAAGGTCAAACCCTTCAGGAAACTTATTTAGAGCTGAGCCTTGTGGAGGTTTTAGATATGGGGGAAGTGCATTATACACCCTGTTAAATCTAGTGTAGTAAGCTTGTACACTTTCCCCAGTGTTTCTGTGGAGGTTCTTGTAATCAGAGAGGATTTGGAGAGGATTCTTCTTCACTTCCCATTTTTTTAAGAATGTTTGATGAAAGGCTTGGAGATCATTGATACTATGGGGGGCTAACCATTTGAAAAATTTTCTTACTTCTCCCCCCAAACTCTAAGAAAATAGTCTTAGTTTGATAGATTCATCATCAATTTCATTTCTATAAAACTAGTCATTAATTTTATCCACATGTTGTGATGCAGTTGTAGCATTACTAGCATCATATAATGGAATTTTGGACTGGTAGTCCTGTGGAAGATTGACCAAAGGTACAGGAAGGACTAAGGGAGCATACCATGTTGCCATGATATGTGGTGGAGGTGGATTCAAAAGAGGTGGATTAACAAGAGAAAAAGTGGGTTGAAGTGGAGTGATTTGAACAGTGGATGTAGGATGAACAGATGTGGATGGACTAGGAATAGATTTTTGAGCTGACCTTGGATGAGAGACACCTAAATTGAAAATTAAATGTGAATCAGGTGGTGTTGTTTCTCTACTACCAGGATGTTCACTTTGTTCAGGTGATGACAATGAAGACTCAGAATCTAGCTGATCTATATCATCAAGATACCTAGTTCTAAATGAATTTCTTAAGTCTACTTGTGATTTTTGTAGAGCTGCAAAATTTTCAGGAACTAAATTAGCTCTCAAGGGTGATCTGAAAACAGTTGAAAAATTTATCTTAGGAGACTTCCTAAGGATACTTTCTGGGTTATCAACTATCTCAAGTGGATCTGGGTTAGGAAAGGCTCTAGTATGAATCTTTCTAGGAGCCACTATGCTGTGTTTTTAGACCCAACTAAACAAGAAAAGTTCAACCAGATATGACAGTATTTAAAAGGTCAATTAATATGTTTTACAAAAAATTTAATCCTATGGTCCTCTAACTGAGTTTGAATGATATTAAAAATATAATGGTTCTTCCCAGTGGATTCTTAAGGTCTGTTAAGGATTGTGGAGTCGCCAAGTGGAATTTTTCAGCTCTTTTGGAGGTAAAAAGTTTTATGGTCCACCACCATGTTTATTGAAAACCAATCTGAAATATTTTTGGGTTTTCTGAGTTATTTTTCAGTCCTGTTGGTTGCTAAGAGTGTCATAAATATGTTTCACAACTTAGCTACGATTATGAGACAAAGACAGTCTGCTCTTATGGCTAATTTAGCCGATATTTCAAGGTTAGATAAACTCTTATGAGAATCCTAGGGTTTCCCTATCCTGTCACTGATTCAAACAAGTTTTATCATGATTACCATTAGTTGGTAGTGCTTGAAAATGGTTGCTTGTACTCACGAGGTTTTATGAATTTTTAAAGAGAACCTAAGATGAAAATTCGACTCAAGTTCCCTAGTGGAGTCGTTAGATATGTTACTGTTGGTGGCTCAGCTGGCCAATATGCCAAATGTTTAGTGAGTAGAGGGGTTTCTGAGATATTTAAAGTATCCAACAAGAAAATAACTCAACTCCCCAATGGAGTCACCAGAGATGTTAGCTCCCTATAATTAGCAAGATTGGAAAAATTCCAACTGCAGGGAGAAACATTATTTCAACCACTTTGGGATTCTAGGATCTAGCCCTCCTGAATCCTGAGAGGCATCTCTCCAATAAGTGCAAAGATGGATTTATCTTTAAAATCTTTTGGGTAATGATATTAGGCTAGTTATGAAGTCTGAGGTTTTTTGTTTGTTTTGGATGGTTGAGCATGATTATTATTTAAGTGGAAAGTTCTAAATGAAAAGAGTTCCAAAGGTGTGAAGTTACAAGCAATCAAAACAAGATTTGGCTGAAAAGATAAATATAACGTTTGTTTTAGTCCATTGGGCTATGGATTCATAATAGGATTTAATTGAAACAACAAGGAGCAAGAGTGGTCCATGGGTCATGTCATCTATATCTAAGGATCTCTTTAAAGTTTATTTTATGGAATGAAATGATACAACAAGAAGGGGAATTTAAACAAATGAAGAAAAAAGAGCAACCTAAGATCAGGTAAGTACTTTGAAACTATCCTGCTTTTGACATACACTTAATAAAGACATAAAATTAATCTAAGATCTGGTAAGTACTTTGAAACTAGCCAGCTTTTGATGCACTTTCAATAGAAAACATTTTACACACAAAGGGAAAACACATATGATAACGAAGAATAGTATAAGATCAGGTAAGGACTTTGAACCTAGCATGCTTTCAACACATTCTTAGGGAAACTTTCAGACAGTCTTTGGGGATAAAACTAAAGGACAGGGCTCACCATAACTTCCTTAGTTCATCTCTACTTAACATAAACTGAAAATAACATTCAAGAATAACAATTAGCTTAGACAGTAGGACGAGGGGATGCCAGCATTCCTAACTGCTTGAAACTGAATTAAATCATTCCCGAACAACACAAATTGTAAGAAAACATGTATATAAAGCTTATCAGTCAGAGAAGGGTACTGATATACAGTAAATCCTAACTCTATGCTTGTTTTTATTTATAAGAGAAAATGGACAAAGTGAAAACAGAAATAAAATAACGATTTACAATACGAAATAACATCACCATCGACACAGACCAGGATCCCATAAATCAACTTGTATTGATGCTTCAAACCAATTACAACTTAAATTCCAATGTTTCAGTTCAGCAATCATCTTCACTTCTCAGCCTAACTATTCTATTACAAACAGAGCTTCAAGAGCTCGTGAAGACTATTTACAAGTAGAAGTCTCAAGCTCAAGTATATTTCAAAGTTCTGCAACCAACATTTTCTCATCTTCTACAGGAGTATTTATAGAAGGAATGAGGAAGTGGGATCTGATAAAAGATCTCCAAGGTCAATTAATAGAGACTTAATGCTTCTCGGCCTTTGAGGGGCTCAATGGAGAAGTTTACAGATGTTCTGTCTGTATTAGTTGTTTTACATTTAAGAATTAAGCTCGGTGGGAGCTTTTGTTGACTTTAAGGCTCTGTTTCATGTCATAATAATTCTGCTGATATTTTTGGGATTAAGCTTCTTTAGCAGAATTAACTGTTCGGCTGTGCTAAGGAAAATATATTCTTTTATGATCATAACTTGGCCTTTGTTGAATGCTTGAGGCTATAGGTGGCATTGGGTAGCTGAGAGGAATCAATTTGCCTCTGATGTGGCGGTGGAGGCCCTTTTTGTTTGATAAATATTTTTATTTGTCTTTAATTGTGTTTTAATTCATAGGATTAGACTTTTGATTTTTGATCTTAGTCATAATCCTACAAAACTGTGAAAACAGTCTTCACTCCTCTGTTCTGCTGTGTTTTGTGTTTTCAACACTGATACTCTTTTGTTTTGATTTAATTTACTGTGTATTTTTGATGTGCAGGTGCTGTAGAGGGCTCATATGGCATCAATTCCCATGAAGCATCGATGAAACATGGCATGGAACCCTCTGTAATAATTTTCCTTTGATAAATGAAATTATTGACTATCGTCACCCTCGGCTTTCATTTACCTTTATTGTAATGGGAAAATCCTTTGAAACCTACAAAATACAAAAAATATTATTAAATCCTACATTATTGGGTAAACTACTTCAGAGGTTATGGGGAAGGAGCAAGGTCATTGGATGGCAGCATCCAACGGTGGAGATTGGCACATAGTGGTCAAAAGGAGAGCGGTGGGAAGAAATAAGTCAGATTCGTTGATCTGCAGAGGTAGACAGTCAAGATTAATCGAGAGAAAACATAATGAAAATGGCCACATTACGGAATATTGCGGAAATATAATGGGTTAAGGTTTTTTAAAACCTTTAGCGGAGGAAAAAATGAGTTAAAAATCGAAATGGGTTTTGGGAGGAATATGAGCCGTCGAATGAGATTGGCTCATAAGGATCAACGGCTGAGGAGGCACACAATAAATCAAAATGGAAAAGAGAGAAAGTGGTTTTGGGAGGTAAAACCACAGGTTTTGCATGGTGAAAGGACAGGGGGGCAGTTTTTCCTTTTTGAACGTGATATGTGTTCCCGCCCGACACGTGGCTTTAGAAAACATCTTATCGCATGATTTTCAAAAGTTAACCTCCGTGCTGAAAGCTACGTGAAAATAAGCTTAAACTGTTAGATCTTGGGTCTCAGATCTGACGGTGGAGAGCAAGCACGAATTTGGAAAGATGCGCGGGCAGAAGTGGGAAGGGCAGTTTTATTATGGACTATCTGATCAAGAGATTGATGGTGGAGATCAGATCTAGAGGGAGGCAGGACCCACAGGAGGCAGACCTGTCGAGGTTAAATATGAGCCGTTGGATGGAACAAATCGATGGATGAGTTGTGATATGGGGTATGAACGAAAATAATATAATGCAGAGAAAGGGTTAAGAAGTACCATTGATCTGCAGAGATCAACGGCTATGATTGGCCGAGAAACATTATGAGCGGGGTTGTATGCTCTTAAACAAAAGTCAGGAGGATTAATATGGACCGTCCGATCTGGACATGTGGATGGTCTAGATGCAATCAGAGGCACGCGATTGACGGGGGAAGAACTTGTATGACGCCAATGCGATTGAGCGTTGGCCATCGATCTGCAAATTAGATCAATGGTGGGGATTGAATCAGAGGGGTTCAAAAGGCAGAGGAAAGGGTTTTTATCGGAGTGAATGAGGGCCATCGGATGAGAGAAGGTGGGGAGGAGATCAACGGGTTACGATTGATCGGGAGATCACCAATCGAGGAGAAGAATAAAATTTTCCCGATAAAACTTGCGATGCGATATTGCGCGGGCCATTTGATTGGCTTAAGATCAACGACGGATATGGTTTGAGAATATGTAATGGCAAAAACCCTTTATAACACATGTAAACCGAAAATTCAATATGATACAAACGTTTTGGCTTCGGGGGCGGGTTTATATATGTGAAATGGCTTGGCGCCCGTCTACGGGGCCGTTGGTCTATATGGAATGCGATAGGCCCAGGGATTATATGTATAAGGGCCAATTGCATCAAAAGGTCGGGCTTTTCAATCTAACCATTTTTATTTTCTCTGATGCGATTAGCACTTTGGGACTTTAACTCTTGGTCTCGAGTGCAAGTTATATGGAGTAAAGCGGAAGGTGGGGATTTATACAATGAGGCTCAATCGCATCGAAACTTTTTGGTGCGGGTCTTTCAATCTACCCATTTTTCATTAAAAAACATTGTTTCGGCGGATTTTAGACCAAAACTTAGGATAAAACGGTTTTTGACTTTACAAAGGAAAAAATGCATTGGAGATGGTTTATTACAAGGTTTAAGCACCAGATGCGGGCCCAAGGGTCATATGAAATAATAATATGATTGGGGCTTATAATCAAAGGGCCTTATCACATCGAAGGTTTTAACATGGCAAATGGACTTGCGCGCTCTGTTTTCTTCGATGAAATAAGCGCCAAAAGGGCTTAACGCTTGGTTCCAGCACCAAGGCATATGGAAGAGAAATGTTTAGGACTTAGCCCAAAGGGGCTTAATCCTATAATGCAAAAAATGTATTTTTTAAGAAAATTTTCCAAGTTTTCAATGGATTTGGGGGTTTCGGCAAAGTTTAAAAGTGGGTTTTAAACTTTGTGAAGAGGATTTCATGTAGGGGAAATGAAGACAAATGGAAAATAGAGGAATTCCATGGGAAATAAAAGGGGTAAAAATGAAGGTTAGTTTTAAGTGAGGGAAGGGAAAAAATGGTGTTTTGCAGTAGTCTTCTCTTTATGAATTATGCACTTCTAGGGCTTAAAATGTTATAGGGAAGATTTAACAAAGGGTATGAAAGTCTTCTAGGAGTCTTCAAGAGATAACATTTTTTAGCAATAAAACATTGTTTCTTGAAGGCTTCAAAATGATTTAGCTAGATTTTGATATAACAAATTTTATAGGTGGCTAACACATTCCACTAGAAATTGAGGAGAATCAATCCTAAATTGCTGACATTGATCGAAAAAGAGTTAAATAGAATTTACAAATATGGTATTATAGTTCCTATTTGATTTTCATATTGGATATCTAACGTCATGTCAATAAGGAGGAAGACAGGGAAGATTCTTCTTTACATATATTTTAGAAATCTAGAAGAGGTTTATGCAAAGGACAATTGTCCTTTTCCGAAGATGGATCACATCTTGCAGAGAGTGGTTGGGGCTTCAAGGATGTCACTTCTCAATGGATATTCATGATAAAACCAGATTTTGGTGCATGAAGATGACCAAGAGAAAAGAAAAATTACAACGCCATTGGGTACGCTTTCTCGAATGAGAAAGATGTATTTCTTGTAGTTTACCTCGATGAAGTTACTTTCTTCTCATAGTCACATGATGAACACCTACACCACTTGAGAATAGTGTTTCAAAAATGCATAAAATTCAACATCTCGATTAATCCTAAGAAATTTTTTTTTTCCATGGAGGAAGGAAAACTACTTGGGCACATCATCTCAAAATATGGCATCTGCATTGATCCCTCCAGGATCGAATCAATTGAGAATTTGGACTTTCGAAGGAACAAAAATGAGATCCAGTCATTCAATGGTAAGATAATTTTTTTGAGGAGATTCATCCCCAATCTCACTAAGCACCATAGAGATATGACAGATATGATGAAGAAGGACAATGCGATAAGATGGTTAGAAGATGCAAATAAACCATTCAATTCAGTGAAATTTTCTTTAACATGTGCTCCCACATTGATCAGCCCTGATGATAATTTAGACTTGATTATATTTGCATTCACTTCTAAGCACTCTTTGGTTGTTGTACTAATGTAGAAAAAGGATTCAAAGATGGAGCAACCAATTTCCTTTTTCAGCCAGGCCATAAGAGATGCAGCACTGATATACAAAATTATTAAAAAAAAAGCTTTGGCCTTGGTGAAATCATTGAAAGACTTTCGAGTATACATCCTACACTCTCACATCATAGCTTATGTTATGAATGCAACAGAGAAAGATGTGTTGATGCAAACTGATCCAAAAGGGAGGCAAGGGAAAGGAGAGGGAAATGGATTGAAACCATGCTTGAGTATGATCTGGATATCAAGTCGACAAACCTGATGAAGGGACAAGGTTTGCCAATGTTAATGGAAGAATCTAATTTGTATGCGTTGGACATAAATTTGATTTCTGCAATTTCTGAAGAGGAGGTTGATGACTCGTTTACATAGGTATCTCAGATTTTCATTTCATCCCCTTGGTATGTTGATATATTTTATGTACTGAAAAAATTAAATCCTTCATCGAATGTGTCTAAAGGAAAAAGTAGATCAATGAAATTAAAAGCTTGAAAATATTGTAGTTTAGACAATGTTTTGTATTGGAAAGACCCAGGAGGCATTTTGTTGAATTGTGTTGTTGAAAGTGAAGCGAAGGGGGTGATGAATGAATTTCACAAAGGTGATTGTGGCGGTCATTTATTCTAGAAGACCACATCAAAAAACATTTTGAGGGTTCGTTTCTATTGTCCCACTCTTTTTTCTAATGTGTAAAAGATCGTGATGAGCTGTCACGAATGTCAAATTTTCCAAGGGAAGAGGAAGTTTCTCTCGCTGCCTTTGTAGCCCATATTAGTCTAGGAACCATTTAAAAAATGGGGTCTTGATTTCATAGGTGAGGTCCATCCTTCATCATCCACCAAACACAAATGGATTTTGACGACTACATATTATTTTGCTAAGTGGATTGAGGCAATCCAAACTAGGAAAGCAATTGATTTGGTTATCATTCAATTTTTGGAATCTAATATCTTGTCTAGATTTGGTTGTCCATAGAAGATCATCACAGATAACACAACCTCATTTAAGTCCAAAAATATGGTATAATTTTGTGAGAAGTACAATATCACATTGTGTCATTCAACTACATACTACCTGCAAGGCAATGCACTGGCTGAATCTTCGAATAAGTCTTTGGTTAGTAATATCAAGAGGATGATGGAGGTAAATAAGAAAATTTGGCATAAGAAACTCATCAATGCCTTGTTGGAAGACAGAGTAAGTAATAATAATTCCATAGGCATGTCGCCTTTTGAGTTAGTGTATGGAGTTGATACAGTCTTTCCTACTTCTCTTATTGTTCCAATCATGAAGATATTGCAGGAAGTTGGCAGCGAAACAAATGATGTTCAGTGGCAGATAAACCAAATGATTCATTTGCAACAAACCTAGGAATAAGTGTTTCAAAGCACTTCTAAGATTCAAGAAATAATCAGGAAAGTGTATGACCAGAAAAAAAAAGGTGGATGAGTTCAATAAGGGTGATGTGGTCCTCCGTTGGGATGCTCAAAATCAAGATAAAGGAAAGCATCGTAAGTTCAAGAATTTGTGGAAAGGACCATACAGGATTTCAACTTCAAGAGGGAAGCATGCTTACTTGTTGGAGGAAATGAATGGAAAAGACTATGGAGTAGGGCCATTCAATGGTAGGATTCTCAAGCACTACCTCTTTTGATCAAATTTATGAAATTTATCAGCATCATTGCACATGTCATTTTACTTTTTTGCCGAAGTGTGAAGGAGCTAATCATTGAGGCTTGAAGCCCAAGGTGAAGGACATAAGGTTTCCTTAATTGGCTACTGATTTGTAAATACAATGATATTTTTTTTTAGTCATAGTTAGTTCATTTTTTCAGTCAGTTTTCAGTTTTGAGTTTGGTCTCTTAATTTTTGACTCCATAACCAATGGATAAGGCTACTTGGTCCATAGTGTTCTTGGCACCTCCAAGTAGTTTCCATACCTAGTTGGAACCAATGCTAGCGTCTTCCAGTTCTTCTAGTCACTAGTGGTCAAATATTCTCTTAAAATTTTTTGTTAAGGTCTTAGGTCAAATTTCTATGGTTTTAGCAGGTCTTCAAATAAAAATTTGGTCACTAGCTAGTGTGTCTAGGTATGTTACTACTCTTTTCAAAAAAATCATGTTTTGTTCATTGCCATAATTCAGTTGGATGAGTCACCACTGAAATCTCTACATTATCATCTCAGTCACACCACCATGGTTATCATTTATCTCATTTCATGAAGTGTCACCATAAGGTCTCAAGGTCAGAATCATGAAAATCAGTCATTTCACCATTAAGTTCAGCATTGAAGGAATAATAATATTCAAAAATGATCAAAAAGGTATTTTAAAGTGTAATTTCATTTCAAATATGAATGTGATATGTTTCTCAAAGGTTGTAAAGATGCAAATTTTCAAGTCAAAGGTGAAAAGACTTAGCAGAGCCACTTGACCACCAAATGTGAAAAGTGATTTCCAAAGCCACAAAAGACCATAATTAGTTTTCATTTGCTCATTCCATCCTCAATAAATCCCTCTCAAGAAATAAAAAATACTCTCACCCTCAAAGAAGAAGTTCTAGTGCCCAAGAGTGCTCATTCCTCCATTGTGTTGTGCATTTGTTGTGCATGCACTGTGCTTTCTTTTAAGTGTTGTGCTTTCTCAATTGTGGCACAAATCATCATTTGCAGTGGTTTCTTCATCAGTCGGCAGCTCCAGAGTATGATTGATAGGTAAGTGGGCCCTCTAAATCATCTTTGTGTATTCATTTTGATATTTTAAGGAGAAATTCCCTCTTCTAGGGTTTCTAGTTCATCTACTTGGTTTTGGGTTCAGATAAATAAATTGCTGAAATAAAACCTCAAAATAGATCTCTCTCACCTTCCCCTACCTATTAGACACCTACCTAGTCATTTTCCCCACCTCCTACTCCTCACTTTCCCTATTCTCCTACAAACCCTAGCCTAGACTAGACATTTCTAGGTTAGGACTATTTTTTCCCTCTTTGGACCCCTTCCCCTCATCTGTTCCCTCAATTTTCACTTTCTCTTTCTCCCCAACATCTCTCCCTACACCACTAAATTTTCTCAAGAATTTAGGAATCCTTCATCTCCTTCCATTCCAAAAATTTACCCAAATCCCCCGTTTTTTCCCCTTCATTGAACCATAATTCCCTATCCCAGCGAGCTAGGGTCAGCATGGATTCTAAACCCACTAAGAAGAAAAGACATAAGGGAGGTCAGATCAGTAGGTATGAGCCCACTTCAGAAAATTAGGTTATGTCTTCACCCTTCCTCAAAAGATCATTTCAAGATGTTGGTTGCCTTACCTTTTGCCAAAATGTGGAGGAATTTGGTTTTCATGACAAACTCACCAGTGCTTTTTCCACTAGATTGAGAAGAGAAAATGTGAAAATTTCAGGGGTGTTGTTCACTATTTCCACAGAGATCATTGCATCATCCACATGAGTTCCAAACAACATAGAAAATTTGTTCAAAAGAAGAGACTTAGACCTTTCCAGCTACAAAATGTACTTGAAGCCAACATACAAAGCTCCTCCCAAACATATCTTTCCATTTAGGAACTTGTTGGAAAAATATTACCCTCTCATTAAATTTATTATGAGGTACTTCACATGTGAGGGAAGATACTCAAGGCTATATCAGTATCACATGAGACTCTTGATGCATTTCATTGGTGTGAAAACCCTAAAATTACCCCATTACCTCTACAAGATCATGTTAAACATGGAAGAGAAGTTAAGGAGAATGGGTGACAATCATCATGCTAGTTTGTTTCACGATGGATTTGTGAAGGGCTTAGTTTTCCATCATCTATCACAGATCAATTTTCCATGGGAAAGTTTTGGATATTCCAATTCTCTTTTGTCTTCTCTAGCTCAATCTAGCAGTCGCTCTACACCCTTGCCTTCACCAACATATCAAGTGGTTTCTTCCTCAAGAAAACCTACCAAAATATTTCCTAGGGAAGAAATGATAGAAACTTATGTTAGAGGTAAGAGGCTTGTGTTTGCTCCAAATATTTTTGAAAGGGACAAGCCTATATAAGTTGAACATGGATCATCATCACACCATGGAGCACCAATGAAATATGAGGAGCCATTCCATATTGACACTAACATGGAAAACTTGGAGGTGAATCAAGAGAACAAGACACCAGAACAAATCATGATGAAAAAGGATGTTGAGATTAGAGAACTTGAGGAGAGCTTGTCAAAGGGAAACTTTTTGGTTTCATTGTTGTAGGAAGAGAATATGCAATTAAAGGTAAATCAATTACTCTTGAATAAGCGTAAGGTTGATTTGAGAAAAGAATATGTAAATGGTAAAAAAGTGGTTGAGATTGATGATTCAGATGATCAGGAAGATTGGGTTAGAAGAAAGAGACCAAGGAAAAGAGGTCTCAAGAGGGCACTTGAGCAACATAAAGAAGCATCTCCACCAAGAACTCAAATGACAGTTGATGAGCTCATCTTGGTAGAAATTGAAAAATATAAGGAAATATGGCTTGATAGAGTGAATTTCCACATGTAAATGCTTCTTAAGAAGGAAAATAGGAACAAAAACCTGCAAAGATACATGACCACACATTACTACACAATAAATTAGGTATCTGAAGTAAGAATCAAGCAGTTGAAGAAAAAGCTCAAGGAAACCCTAATGAGGCAAAAAGAGAAGCATAAGTTGGATTTTCTTGTTGAAGACTCCCTCATAGCATAACACATCATCACGAGACTTCATGGAACAATTTTGGTGAAATTTTGAAGAATTTTGGGAAATGTTTGTTTTTTTGTGTCTTTGGGATAATTTTGAAATTGGTGAACAGCCAAAAGCGCAACGCCTTGGTGCTGCACTTTTTCCTCAAGCATAAGGTTGATATTCCTGGTTATATATTGACCTATACATGTCATCTATTCATTTTGGAAGCCTTTTCAACAAACAAGTCGAGAGAAAAGGTCAAAAAGGGGTCAAAAACACAATTTCTTCCACTATTTTGAGATAGGTGACGCGCTTTTGGGAGTAGATGTGGGGAAATCCATTTTCATCCCTCACGAAGTGTCCATTTTAATTTCTTGAGGTGTCTAAAGACAAATAGACATCCTCATATTTCTAGAACATTTTTCATAAGTGGAGTTGAAGCATGGGAAGGCCTCCAAAAGCCTCTCACAAGGAAGGTGTTGCGCTTTATCAGAAGTGGCAATGCACTTTATCAATCAAGCATTGTCTTTTCCCTACGTGCACTTTTTGAAGGTTTTAGTGAAACTTGGTCTAGTGATGTAATTTATCTTGCTTATTGTGGATATGATGTAAATATGATGTAATTGGGCTTATTATGGTCTCTTTTATGTAATTTTTGACCTCATTTATGAAGAGAAACTTAGTCAGCTCTATTTGGAGGGTTTGTTCAAACCTCCCTAGACATTAGGGTTTTATTGAGAGAATCTTGTGAGTTGTTCCTACACTTAGGGATTTGACTCCTGAGAGAGGGAAACATGTTTTTGAGTCTATATGTATGGATTTTTCAGTCATTTTGATTGTTGGCCATCATAGGGTGAAACTCTTCTAGCTTGTACTTCATATTTTTATACAAGAAATCAAAGGAACAATTTCAGTTATTTTTAAGGAATTCTTGTGTTGTGAGTTTTTTATTTATTTTTCTTTGTTATAGTTTTACATGAATGATACACTGGTCCCCTTACCATATCTTGATTCTTTAATGATTGTCCTAAGAGGTTTATAAGTAGAATTATTTTCATGAAAGCTTTGTTTTGTTGGGAATGTCATTTTTTGTAATTTTCCTTCTTTTTTAATGAATTTGTGGTGAAAATGATCATTAAGATCTTCTTTCTCTTTCAAAACCTACACTACACCAACAAACTCATAAGCCATATCAAAATCACAACTACCTTTCTCCTCCATATCCCTTGCAGCTAAAAACTTTGATACTTTGACCTAGTTACTTAGTTTTCATCCTTGATCTAGCAAAAAAACCCAAAATATTTCAAAACCGTGGAGCTGAGCTATTTATCCTAAAATTCATTCTTCCACCATCCAAACCCTTGGTTTTTTTTTTCATAGAGAGAACCCTCTCTGGTTTGGTAGGGCTAACTACCAAACTAAAAGCTTGGTTTGAGATTACCTCTGTTGATTTCCTTTTAGCCTTGGGACATTGTGGAGGCTAAAAACTCTAATACTCAATTTCTCTCATGCTTCCATTGCTAATTTACATGGAGTTCCCTCCTTTAAGTTGTTTCTTCTTGACACTTGAAATATCATAAATTATGAGTGAATATGTAGATGCTTACTCCTTGGTAAATATACAACAAAATAATACATCCAACTTCACGATCAAAATTTATAAAATCCAAACACCCAAACCATATATCCTCAAGTCATTATTAGAACACTCCTGCTAGAAAGACGATCATTTCTTGGTAGATCTACAATAATAGAATAGATCCAATATCACACTTGAAATTCATCAAATCCAAAGATCCAAGCCATATATAAGTCATTATTAAACCACTCTCACTAGATATTCCCATTTAAACTATACCATAATGTTAAAATTTATTATAGAAGAATATAAATTTACCAGAATTTTAAAAGTCCCCTCGCCCAAAAAACCAACAAAGCCATCCAAGTGAACCTTCACCGTTGACATTCCTAGTCCATTAAAATTAAGTCTTCTCAATATTTCTAAAAGCTTCATTACATGAAATCCATGGAGATGAAACCATGGGAAAGAAAATCCACATGTCCTAAACCACCCTTTTGATCAAACAACTTTCACTGATTCAAGTTTACCTGATAGAATAAAAATAAACTAATGTGAAAATATAGTTTTGTCTTACGATATTCAAGAACCCTTTATACACAGTATATACCATTAAAAATAATATGATATATATTAATTTGAATATTGGTCCTATTAGCTATTATTCATGTCAATTGTCAATTTCCCACCAATATAGAAGAGAGTACCATAAGTTTTCATACAATGAAAGCATTTTTAATCTTGCTTCCATTAGCTATTTTTCATGCCAATTTCCAATTTCCAACCAATGTAAAGGAGAGTACCATAACTTTCTATGCAATGAATACATTTTTCATCTTCTTCATTTGGGATCTAATCCATTCCTCTCTAGTTTGGGGCTTTGTATACTTTTGGATCAACACCTTCTATCAGAAGCCATCTTCAAAAGTCACATTCTAAATACTCTTGATAAATAATGCCATTTCAAAATGGTATATATCATTAAGACCCATCCCATATATCCTCTTACATAAACACTCTTTCACAAGTACTATTTCTTTCTCCTTTTTCCTTTCCATATAAAGCCTACACATTTTTTTCCTTATATTATTAACAATATATATATATATGAACAAAAATAATTATCTTACTATGACTTTTAATAATCATATATTTCCTAAATCCTAAATATATTTTTCCTCGTCTTATTAAGAATTCCTTTAGATAACATTCCCTTTAGATATGTATATGAATGCCAGTAGACATATATTTCATTTAATATTTCTTTCACCTAGGCATAATACCACAAGAAATCCTTATTCATTTTCTTTCAATTTAACACATATTTAATTCAATATCTTATTAAATCCATTTAGAGGTATATATTAATGTTGATAGACATATTTCCCCTAATATTTCTTTCTCCAATGTTAAAACTACACCTACATATAATCATACCATATTTGAGGAAAAAGACCTTACTCATTGAAAACTTATACATTTAATTCTGTAATATCTATTGTTAGGATCACAGAGTAACGAGAGAAGTGGTGGTGTCTAAAAACACCATTTCTTGATTCTACTGGCTAGCAATATGAATTAACATGGGGATTATTTGCCTTTAAATAAACTACATTCAAGATAAATAACATGGGTAAAACCTTGGGTTGTCATATAATTTAAGCTATTAAACCATGGCTAACTCTAGCAATCCCCCCCTTAAACCTAACTTCGAGAGATTGACCTAATCCCAATCATTTTATGTTGAATTCCATATAAAAAAGTTTCCATCTACCATATTACATGGGTAACTAATCGTTGTATCTGTCAATTATCTAGGACACCTTTTCATGTACATGGTTCAACAACCAACTCACCAAAGATACCAAATTCACACCCTCAAGCTAGGATACTAATACGCTTGCCACAATGGTACAATTTCGAAGTTTTCCCTTTCATAGCTTAATTACCACATGTGCCACTGCACTGCATGTATTCCTGACAAAACTCTTAAGGCCTTACAACTATGTGTGCTCTTGTGCAACATGTATGCCTGAATATCAGGTTTTGCAACTTCTTAGGAAATGTCTTGGACCAAAAACATTAAGGTGTTAAAAAATCACACATTGGATCCTTCATTTTATAGCACTCCATTGATTTTTTCTCTCCCTTTTCCGTACCACCTCTCTCATTCGCTATATATTTCATGATCCATACATTGATATAACCTTTAATTCATGCTACTTGACCTCTATCCTTATATTTCAATTGATCCATATTATATCTCATCAATCCATCAATTCACATTGACTTCAAGGTCTCTGAGTTTCATCATGGAAATTATATCCATATCCTCCACAACTACCATAGCCTTTCATAATGCATACACAATATTCTCCTGGAAAAATCTTTGCAAACTATAGAACTTGATCTGCACGCTCCACTTTCACTGCTTTTCTCAAGAAATAAGTGAAGTAAGCCACCATATGAAAATATACAACAATGTATGATGCTACTAAAGGTTTATGTTAGAGTTAAAATGTGATTATTTTGGTAAGTATGGAAACTATTCTAGATATTGTATAAAAAAGAAGCAACATGAGTCCAAACGTAGAAACAAAAGGCATGCTAGTCCTTTTGTTGATAGAGGAGAAGTAATGAATGATGAATTAAAAAATATTAGACTAATTATTTTATATGTTTCCCTGTACGTTGAAAAAAATGACTCAAATGCATGATTTATTGATTCTGGTGTCTCCATTCATGTCTTGTAATAAGGATTGGTTTGATAGTTATCATGAAACAAATAATGGTGTTAACAGATATCTTTGGGATTACCACTCACATAAAATTAAAGGACATGGTGATGTATGTCTAACATTACCAAATTTTTATGTTAAACAAATCCAAAATTTGATGTATGTGATTGGTATAAATAAGAACTTATTCTTAGTTTCTACCACAACAGATCAAGATTTCAAGGTAGAATTTGTAAAGTCACATTGTGTGGTAAAATATGTGTAGGATCATTACAAGATTATTGCAACAAGATTCAAAGTATGAATTTTATACAAGCTTGATGTGATGGGTAGGAGTCATCAAGTGTCGGTATCTACAACCTTGACAACAAAAGTTTTTTGGCACCAAACTATGGTCATCTAAATTATAATGATTTGTTATTACTTCAAAAAAATAATTATTGCAACAAGATTCAAATATGGAAGTTAAAAAAAGCTCGATGTGACCAATAGCATATTTTTAAAAACTAGAACTGAGTTTCAAACTTTTCCACATATCTAACCTAGATTCAAACCAAATTCAATAAACCAGAATTCAAAAAAATACACAAAATAATTATTTTTTATTGAAAAATAGCTTATGTTTAAGATCATAAACCATGATTCTGAATCATTAGAGACAAAATATGAAATTTTTTATCACTTATACACCAAGGATACATTTTTGTATTTCAAGTCTCTTTTTGGACTCATATATACCCCTTAAGATTGTTGAAAAATGAAGCAAGAAAGTATCAATTTGAGTTTACCTTGTCAATTTGAGAAAATTGGGATTTCCACATCAGTAGACAACCTGGATGCATTTAGCTTGTGTCAAAAGGATATTTTCACTCAGTTAGCTCAGTAAATTCAAGGTATAGGGCTTGGATTTCAGTTAAGCATGTTTGATTTGTAATTTATAGCAATAAAAGTCAATTATTTTAAGTTGTTTTCAATTAAACTACTTAGAATTGTTGGAGGAACTAGTAGAAGGTTAGTTTCGAAGTGGGACAATAGTATAACTCAATGATAATATAGTCAACTCATCAATCAACCCAAAATATCTAGTGCATGTAGAGAATTCGAGTTCCCCAGTTGTGGTGGAGATTACAAGGCAATGTAACATCAGTTATAAACTATTCTTGAGCATACAGGTGTTACATGCAGTCAGATGATCAACCTTGTGAATTGCACAATAATTTTGGAGGAAATTATTATATAATAAGGGCATAATTTCCTCAGGATTTTTACAAGGAAATAGGGGCTCAAGCTGAGGCGGAAAATTGGCTAATTCTATGTTAGAGATTCTAAATTGGTAGAGAGATAGGTTATTCACTTGTAAGTTGTGCTCAGTCTGAGCAAGAAATTGTAATAAATCTCTATTCATCAAATTAATGAAAGTCAGAAAATGGATTTTAGTAGATTTCTTTCCCTTGGAAAAATATTGTGTGCATGTGTTTTATTTCTCTTTGCATGTTTGTGATTGATGTTCTAAATTGTGAATTTAAATTCACAAAGCAGTAGAGTACGATTGTGTCTTGTTTTAGATTAAAATTTCATGAAAATTTTCAATTCTACACCATAATTTATAAAGGGTATCAAAGTAGGACTCACATTAGAACAAAAATTTCAAATTTATTTCTCAGGAGGTTCAAATTTCCAATTCATTGTAGTAGGATCTCTACAGAGTTGGGAAGATGACGTTCAATGGGTTGAGACTAGAGTATCCCTTAGAAGGAAAATCTATTTTTTTTGCATGGAAGGTTCACATGAGGTGGTGTTGGATGATAGTGGATTGATAGAATATGTCAAGATAGATATTGAAAAACCACAAGCATCTTATACACAAAACCTACCCAATGCAAAAAATGTGTAGTCAAGACAAGGAGAATAACCTTGGAGGGAGTACGAGACTGTAATGCGGAATCTACGACTATACACATAAGTATCTTCCATAGACCTAGTGGTTTGGTCTAGAACAAAAAAAAAGAATATAATGTTTCCCTTAAAGTAATTGAACAATGTGATTAGGCTTACCTGGAATCTGTCGCAAGTTTCACTCTCCTCTTGGCTTGTACGCTCTAATCCTAGCTCTGATTTCTATAATTAGAAACTTCACATGCACACACAACAAGCCAAAGATCTATGAAATCTATGTAGGATTATCCAATCACTTCATTCAATGGATAAGAATACATTTAACTATATGAACATAAACATAATATATAGGAAAAAATCTACTCTTTGCATTAAAATAAATGGAGAGAGTTATAACCAAATATAGGATCTAATTATGTCAAGAACTCCCCAAGTTTACTTGTCCTTCCTTGGCATAAATAAAACATATATGTCATCTCAATGCATCAAATGCTGACTCTAGATTCAGGGTTGTAGCATGAGGGTAATAAATATTCAAAATCCAACCCATAGCTTATGGATGACAATAAATATATAGGAGATGATGGTAGTTTAGGAATTCTTATCCATTTACCAATATAGGCTTGAGATCCACTCTTCATGGGAGGATGAGCTCAAAGGATAAGAGGTGAAATATCCAAGGTAGGATTATATAGGATTCATATTTCTTATCCAAGGTAAATGATTGAAAAAACTAGTATAATATTCTAGAAGAAGAAGCTTCGATATTTTTTTTATTTTTCCTGAATTTCTAGAATCAGTGCGCCTCCAGCAAGAGACAACCTACTAATGATCAGTGCAGGTGTAGAGTGCATAAAAAAACACTGAACGTAGGTTCCTAATATAACATGGTGCATTGAGCCTTAAAGTAATGGAAATGAAGCAATTAAGCCTAGGAAATCAAGGATTTGGAAGAGTCATTTCTAGGGCTTTATGTAGGGATGATGACAAGGTGTTCATGCATATTGATTGATACAGATTGTAGACATGTTGACCAGATGTCAAAAATTTTCATATAACATATCCCCCCCCCCCCCCTAAAGCGCAAATTTAAAAACAATGGTTGATGAATTAAGTGCATATCAAGTGTTGGGCCAAGGAGAAGGTACATTTTACCCCTATATTTACCATGATTTGTCATTTAATTTTATATATATTTTCCCTTATCTTAGCAATAAAGTAAAGGAATATAATGAAAAAGTAAGGTAGAATGAATTATTAATTAAAGTTGTGTTTAATAACATAAAAAAATATTTTTTGTTGTCTTTATTGATAGGGAAGTGAAACAACTGAACTTCTGACTAGGATGACCAAATGGCAGTAGACAAGGAAAGTGAATGGAATTGTATCGACTCCTATGAATTAGTGGAATATGTATAGGCATGCCTACTCTTGTATTTTTTAGTTGACAGCCACGAAGCAGAAAGATCTCATGATGGGAAGGATCCGTTACTCTGCTTTAATTCGCCTTCAATCTATAAAAGGTTGAAGGTGAAAGAGATGGGGGATAGTTCATGTATTATAATTTTTCTGTAATAAACGTATTTGGATAGAATCGTCAAGTTCATGCTAATGTATTTCTCTATTGATTAATGAATAAATTGGTGTTTTTAGTATAAACAAATTCTGATTATTCCTTAGCAAAAGGCTTCTAGTGTCTTCAGGCCCAGCCCTAGGGGTTCTCCTGCTATTCTATGCTATATGTTTATTTACAGTGCATTTCTAGTTATCCTTTACATTTCATAACATTATCATTTAACTGGTTAATTGCAAGCATGAGATGTTATAACTTCCTTTTCACTATATTAGATTTCTCATTCATGTTCTCTTATCAGGAATTGATGGTTTTACATTTTCTAGACTAGTTTTAGCACAGTTGTTGTTCAATTATGCATATAGTTAATTCTTGAATCTTTTCATCATAATTGTGAATGTTTGGTTTGATGTTTAATTCCAAATGATGCTATTAGTTGATTAATAGAGATTTCCATTGCAAAATATATAATAATTGATTGCTTTTCAATTCATTAGGATTTTTTTTCAATTCGTTAAGGTAGCTGTTTAATTCATCAAAGCATGTTGTTCAATTGAAATATATTGTTTATTTTAGTCTTGAGTGGTTATGTCTGCATAATATTAGAAAATAATTTGACCATTTGATTGGTCTGGAATATTTCATAGTTCACTTTCAAGTCGGTTTGATTGAACTTCGAGAATTAGACAATATTTCTTACGACAATCTAGAGTAGTTAACCTCTAATGTCACTTACATATATTTTTCTTACACTCTTGAAATAACAAGACTTTCCCTGGGTTTATAATTAATGAAAAGAATTAATTTTACTGTTAGTATGAATATTTATTCAAAGTGTACGAAAAAAGACCACTTTAGCTATGCATAACTTATATCCCTAACAACAGAAATGACTGCTAATTTCTTCAGATCTGCAATTAGAAGATCAAGAAAAATGCTGCAAAAATCTAGATCTGTGCATTAGAAGACAGTAAACAGTAGAAAAATAAGATTTACTCCATAGATCCAATAGACAAGACAAGAATATATCCAATGAATAATTTTATTAATAGCACCTGGGAGGAAAACACAAGAGGGTGTTCCCTGTTCTCCTCAATGGGATGGGTTCTTGTGAGTCCTCAGAACTTCAGATTTAGAACTTCTCTCTCTTGATGGTGTAGAAAACCCAGACAAAAATGGCAAAGTATGGCAATGATTATGGATCAATAGCCAGACCAAGTGTTGAGATCGAGAGTGATCTTTGGGCAACAAAAGGTGACAAATGAATGTAAAAACCCTTCTATTTATAACAAAATATTGAGTTAGTCTAGAGATTGGTGCATAATTAAAATATTATTAACCAAATCTAGATCCAAATTTCATGAAATATTTTATTATATTTGTTGGAGGGAAAAGGAATTTGACTTGAGTCAAATCCCTTTATTTGTAAATAATAAATAAATAAATTATTTATTTATCATTTTAAGGATGTGATTAAGTAATAATAAATAAATAAATGATTTATTTGTTATTTTAAGGATATGGTTGAGTGATAATCAAATAAATAATGATTTATTTAATTATTTCAAGAATATGGTTGAGTAAAAATCAAATAAATAATGATTTATTTAATTATTTAAGGGTGAATTAGACAGATTTAACAAATAAGATTTAAAAAATTATTATTAGAAAATAATAATATAAATAATGATTTATCTAATTAATTTCCTTGTTTTGGGTTAAATATAACCAGAAATATTAATTAAACTACTGTATAACTAATTATTTCTTGAGTAAAATCAAACAAATGTATATTTATTTAATATTTCCTTATGGGGTTTCTTGTTTAGACCATAAAAAACTTAATAAAGGTGGTTTACTAAGCTATTTTCATAGTGAAAGAAATTTTAATTGGAGTAAAATTGGTCTTACATGATGTACTTGGGTCCATCTAATGATAATAGTTTAGATGACCAAAAAATGGTGTAACAGATTGGCCCCCAGTGTGCGAGCATTAGGAGCTAATCGTATAACCGAAGTACGTTGTAAGAATTCAATCACTAGACATCGAAGGGGAATTCGAAGAGAGAGAAGTATAAGGTAAACCAAAGTGCTGAAAGAATTAGACCATGACGAGGCGACTTGTAGGTGCGACAAGTCTTTTTGATGAGTGAGTACCTGCTATAGGCGGCAAGGGAGGCATACCCATGCCCACCGAAGCAATAGTACAAACAATAAGGCACCCAGAAAACCACGAAACGCAATAATAAAGCATAGGCTGGCCTAAACATGAGCTAGATAAGTAACAGGATAATGTATTCCACATACATATTATGCCTGGATAATAGCCAAGACTTTGTACAATAATATCTGAGTACATGAGATATAAATACAACCCAGATGTCCATAAAAATAGGAAAAGGCTCTAAAAATCTGACTGGTACATGCAAACAAAACAGTGCTGCAAGCGGCTAATGTCGACATCATCAAATGTATGGAGCTACATCAAAGGTTGTGATGAAGAGGTCATCTGAGTGTGTGGGGGGCTACCTATAGGGCCAGCCCCTCATGAGGGCTAAGACATCTCACACACACTTGGGAATCATAAATGTTAGCTGTTGCATCACTGAACCAACGAGTATAGAGATCTTGATCATGCTGAAAGGAGTTGGAGCTGAGAAAAAATAAAGTCAAAGGGAAATAAGGAGTCCCCTTGCTTGATCCGAGGCACCGAACCGAAGTGTAAGATGGAACCAAGGTACACCACCCTCTAGACCTCTCTTATGGAATGAATGAGCCGATGTCGACAGAAGGAGGTCTGCCATAGGTGAGGCAATAAGGGATCCTCAACTAGGGCACGAGAGAAAATAGTAGAGTGACTGGAGATATGATCTGTGGAAGTGGTAAGTGGCATTGGGTGTCAACTGAGTATACTCAAAGTGGAAAAACACTTTCCCAAAGCCATACAAGAAGTGGCTATTTCCACCACTTATTTTGGTCCTAAAAAGACCATGAAGTCCAAGGAGAGGCTTGCCCTTTTGTTGAGAAATTCACTGTATACAAATGGCAAAGGAATGCAAATACTTTTTTAGATGATCAATAAGTACAAAGATACAACCCTTACCA
This sequence comes from Pinus albicaulis, assembly GCA_034641835.2. Taxonomy (NCBI): domain Eukaryota; kingdom Viridiplantae; phylum Streptophyta; class Pinopsida; order Pinales; family Pinaceae; genus Pinus; species Pinus albicaulis. The sequence continues at coordinate 39,940 of JAXQQM020059840.1, forward strand.
TGTATTGTTGGCAAACTGGTGATAAGGTGCAAAGGTGAGTTCTCCCATCTCTCTCCCAGAAAAGTGAGTGATTATAACAACCTTGCAAGATGGTTGTTTTCCTCCTCAATCATCAAGTAAACTACATATCCTATGACATGCTTAATGCCAAAGCCACATGCTAGAATACTGTCACTCCAACTTTGTTCTCCTCCGTGCAGTTACTTTTTCTCAAGATAATATTGAAGTTTATGGTGGAAAATCTTCACTTGGAAGCTATTTCTCCTCCAAAACTTCCTGAATTTGGTAAATGCATGTACAAGTGCCAACAACCCCTTACCATATATGGAAGTCTCCTCCCTATATGGAAACATATCTTGATTCTTAAAGGCCAAAATTGTGCCATCATCAACTCTTGCAACATCATACAATGTATGAGAGAAATTCAACCCATACTCTCCCAAGATTAACCAAAGCAACAATGACTCTTGTTGCCTCCACATATCATCATCATACAATCCATGGAGAAACAACGTGATTATTGACATGTAGAATGTCTCATCAGCCCAACATAACCAAACTCCCTACTACCACAAAAAGTGAGTGCCATGCCATTTCCTAATAAAAAACACATCCATTGACATAGGAGATGTCATGTGATGACAAAAATATCTCAAGATTATCTAGCATAGCCATGCCTTCTACTACTGCATCATACCAGTACTATGCAAGGCATGGATAACGCAAATATGAAATGTGGGGTAGTCACCATACTCACCCAAGAGCATCTAGTGCAACCATTCTTCTTTCTTCCATGTGTCATAGATTTTCAAGTAGCTCATCAACCACTTACTCATCATCCTCACCCATCCATCCAACTGTGGGTGAATCCTGTCATGCTCCAATTTGGTATCCACCTGATGGAGAATACCATCCTCCCCAATTTGATGACTATATTTGCACTCCATGGTATGTTGAAGTGCAACCTCCTGGAGATCTCTACATGACGACCTCTCATCAATGACCCGGTAGAGGTTCCAAAAATGTTGTAGGCAAAATCTTCTCTTTGAGTTGTGAGGTGCTCATCAAGAAGGATATATCATAATAATGTAATATTTTATCCATCATAAGAGGCCTATCATCTACCATCTTCCCATCCAATTCTTCATGAGTGAAGAGGTCATTGGAATGCTCCAAGAATAGTTGGGTCCCCAACTAATCATTGCTCCTCAGTGATAGCGCTATTGATCACCATGATGATGCATCGGTTGTCTCATAGCCATACACAATGCTGGAATCATAGCCCCGACATTGTACTGGTTAGGACTATGCTCATCCTATCCTTCAAAACTATATTCTCCAACCCAAAGTGTTGTGTGCAGCTCAACAATGAAAAAATAGGATAGATATACATCTCCTCCTTGAATAAGTCAAGGGCCCTCTGCGATGTGATAGTTTGCTGCTCCATATCAGCAAAGTGCTCTAGTCATTGGTTATGCAATGGCCCATATCACATGATCTCACAAATCTCAATTTGAGGTACTAAAATAATAAGAGATGGAAATTTTTGCAAACATTGGATAAATTGATACTTGGGAGCATCTTGTACAGCTACAAGAGTTCCTCCAATTGGCACAATGGCTTCTCCAACTACTGGTGATGGTGATGGTTGCTCCTCTACTGCTACACCAATGCTAGTATCTACCTCTTGTTCCTCATGCATCTCCTGAATCATGCACGGGACTCCCAATGTCACGAGATCAAGACCATCTTGCAAAGATTGAAGTTTTCCTTCTCCTGATGCAAGTAACTCTACAACTAGTGGTGGTGGGAGTTGCTCCTCTTCTGGAGTGATAGTGTTGACATATTCCCTTGGCTCCTCGTGTCATTTCTCATCAATGTAGGCAAATGTGTCAATGGAAATTATCTCTGGTTTTCTTCTATCAAAATTCTTGATTAGCCTTTAAGTAAAATATGCATAAGCAGTCACTCTTACATGTTTCAAATGGTTGAACCACAAATCCTTTGCTTCACCTTCAAGGCGTAGTGCTGCGATCTTAGCAACTTCTCTTTCTACTACTGGATTCAACAGGAAGAATGCATCTAACTTCTTCCTCCAAGCCTTTTTTGTGCTTTTGGATGACCCATCAAATGTAGGAAAAAGGAATCTATTATTCCTTTTTCTTCTATTGTTGCTGCAGGATCTCTATTCTTCTTTGATTTGGATAAAATGCTAGAGAGTTATATTCTCCTTGAATGCCTTTAATTGAGATTTTTACTCTACAATATAATCACTTAGAGTCTCATGATCTAATTTTCCTCCATCTCCATGTCAATCACCTTCCTCTTCACAGAAAGTGGACATAGTATAATATTTTGGAGCTCTTTGCATTACCAGTTTCTTCTACTCCTCATAGGAAGTGCTTGGACCTTCCTCATTCTGAAACCTTCTTGAGGTCTCCTTTTTACTCTCCCTTCTCATTTTTTCAACCTCCTTGGAGATATCCTACATAGAACTAAAGAGAAATGAGGCAAAACATAATCCCTCTGTCATTATCAATCTCTTCTTTTTTCTTCTTCTTCTGGTGTCATAAGATGTATTGCTCACAAGCTAAGCTAGAGATAATGCTCTAATACCACTGTAATATTCCAAATTAGGAAAAACTGGAATATAGAACATGTAACTAGAAAATGCAGTGACATATCAACAATATAATATGAGCAGATCATAGAGCCTTCTTATTAAAAAATATGTTAGGTCCCTATATTACTAGTATAATCCCTTATTGTTGTTAGTGTAACCCCCTTATTGTTATTGTTGTACACCTTTAACCCCAATATTGCTATTATTGTGCCCTTACATTATTATTGTTAGGTCAGCTAGGATCATATTGTGATCCCATAAACTCCTATTTATAGAAGGAGGTTTTGTCATTTGTATCATCCAAGAATTGTTCATTTATGTAATGTATTGGAGGTTTCTCCCTCTAAGTGGATGATTTTGATGAAGGACATCTAACCCCCTTCTAAATTAAGAGGAATCCAAGTAGAGCGAGAAGGACGGGGATGTACGAGGTTAACGAAGGGAGGAAAATCGCTCTAAACAAACAGAAGAGGATTTGATTTGATATGTTATCTCGCCATACACGCATTATGGAGAGTTCTCATGGGAGAAAAACAAGGATCGTATCTGATCGCATCCTTCAATCTAACATTTCATATATATATATATATATATAGATATATATATATGTACGTAGATAAAGAGCGTGATAGAAAGTGATAGATTGATGTTTGTAAAAAATCGAGTGAGATGTAGCCATGTAGCGAGAGTGAGCTTGTTTTCTAAGGCTGAAATTTCTTAGATGTAATTGTGAATATATAAAATCATGTTCTAGTGTTGTTTGTTGTATACGCTTGTGTGTGTTTTATAAATGAATTAAATCGTATTAAAAAGTTTATCAACATCGATCATTTAAAAGGATCGATGGCGATCTAAGATATCGTTTATTAGTTATTTATGAGTGTTTCAGGTAAAAGCTTGTGTCAAATAGCGGTCAATTTGTTTAAAAACTGTGTGTGATCGAGGTTTAAATGGAGTTAGTAACCAGCGCATTATGGGAAACCTATTCAAAAGATTGTAATATAAACAGAAGCGCAGGAAAGAAATGGATATCGAATTGCAAAATTCGATGTCGAACTAGTGTTAAAAAGCGCAGGTTTGAAATCGATTCGGTGGTAATGTTTGCAGCGAAAACATTGACGAAATTCGGTTTTTGAACTCACATACTCTGTGTTGTTTGATGAATTGAAATCGTGTGAAGGGTCAACAGCTACTGAGCGATGGTAGAGGCACATAGTTGAACTAGATCTGCAAACAGTGAAGTAAAGGAATGACCGATGGAAAATTCATTGCTGAATGGTCGTTGATAATCGCGTCGGAATGGAAAAATGTTTACATAACGCTGAACATAACAATAGGTCCTGGATGTGAATGTATAAAAAATATGTTTGTTGGAGGATCGTCCGGTGAATACTCTGATCGTTTACGTTGCGACATCGGCTCAATCCTTGCAATTGGGAGGAGATTCCAATTGATCTCCAGATCGAAGCAACAAATTGGAATTTAGATCGAAGTTTGGTGAATGTGGATCTGCCGATATCTACAAAGGCGGGTGAATATATTTTTAAATCCATATGTGTGGATTGGATTTTACATATATTTCTATTAATTTGTATTATGAGTGGCGTGGGGTTTTAACCCTTAATGCCTATATTGTAATAATTTAAATGGTTATGTAGTCCGATAATAGAGGTCCACGGTTAATAAAATTAAAGGTTTAAAAGTTTTAAAACGCTTCCGATAAGGCTTAGTGGGCCATAACCCACAGGCCCAGGTTCGAGATTTATACATGAAAAGAGATTTTGGGCTTATCCCAAGATCTCTTTTCATCGCATTTCTAAGGCATTGATCTCTTTTTTCTTCTATTTTCGAGTGTTAGTATGAATCTTTTGTTGTAAAAGACCGCTTTAGCTACGCATAAAAAATAGCCCTAACATCGATTATGGCTGCCAAATATATTTAAATTTGCGATTAGGTGATCCAATTAATGCTGCACAAATCCAGATCTAAGCGTGAAAGACATTAAGCAGATAAAATAAAATGTGGCTCCATGCATCCAATAGATAAGACAAAAACGATGTATTTGAAAGAATTTTTTATATTATATTGAAAGGGGGCACCTAAGAGGAAAACAAGAAAGGTTTTTTACGGTTCCCCTGAATGGGATGGGTTCTTGACAGTCCTCAACACTTTAGATCTAGAATCCCTCTCTCTTGTTGGTATAGAAAACCTAGACAAACAGAGAACTCAATGGGAGCTCACAAGGAAAAAAGGAGAATGTGACCTAGTATAGATCCAGAGTGATCTAATGCAATGGAGGTGACTAATGAATGGGGAAAACCCTTCTATTTATAATAAAATATTAGGGCGGTCTAGAACTCGGTGCATGAATAAAATATTATTAATCGAGTTCTAGAACCACCCTTTAGGAATATTTTATTATATTTTTTGGAGGGAAAAGGATTTTTGACTTGGGTCAATTCTTTTATTTATAAATAATAAATAAATAAATGATTTATTTATTATTTTAGGGAGATGGTGGAATATAATTAAATAAATAATTATTTATTTAATTAATTTCCTTGTTTTGGGTTAAATATGACCAGGAAATATAAACAAATGCTATTTCACATGTGGTGAAAGCACTTACTTAGGTAAAAATTGGTCTTACATGGTGTACCTAAGTTCATTTAATGATAATAGGTTAGATGACCAAAAAATGGTGTAACAGATTGCCCCCCAACGTACGAGTGTTAGGAGCAAAT
>JAXQQM020069425.1:0-110102 GCA_034641835.2 Pinus albicaulis
AATGGGCATACGCTACTTGTCACGTACATTTCCGCGTACATACGCGACTTATCCTTAACAAACCTGCGTATGCCTTGTGACATACCTTGTTCAACATTATTCTGGCACTTTCTGAGCTACTTCTAAACTGATCTGTAGATACATCAAATTTACATCATTAACAACTCATCAAGTTAGTTTTCATCAAGGACAACTTCATCAGGCAGGTTCCACCAAAGTCAACACATTGTATCACATCGCCAACAATCTCCCCCTTAACTCATCAATTAGGTTTCCATCAAGGAAAACACATTGCATCATATAGCCAACAATCTCATTTCATCAAGTAGGTTTCCATCAAGGACAACACATGCCAACAATCTCCCCCTTTGGACTTGATGGCAACCATGATGGTGTTTGATCACCACAACAGATAGATACATTGATTATAACCATTATGCAAACACCATGATACTCTCCCCCTATTCAAACACCATGATACTCTCCCCCTTTGACATCAAGGGCAAAGGGCAGATCAAAACCAAAACAAGGTTTGTCTTCTCATGTAGAAAGAAGAGCTCTGTAGATCTGATGTGCACTGAAGTTACCATGCTGAATCTTCAAACATATTTTTCAATGAAGTACATGACTCTATGACCTTTCCTATCACCAAGGACTCATACTTACATCAAGGATCCAACCAAGTGGATTTACATATATGACTCAAGTACCCAACCAAGTGGGTTTACACATTTTGACTCAACTACCCAACCAAGTGGGTTTACAAGTTTGATCAAGTCCTTACATGACTGAATATTGCCATTTTTACATCATAGTTCTCGTCATGACCTTTTCATCAAATTAAAAATATGACTTTTTATGACCAATACCAAAAAGACCTCAAGAGAGATCATATTTCAGAACCATCATAATGCCAACAATGCATCCTTTCCACCTGACCTATGCTCCCCCTTAGCTTGTGCATCCTAAACACTTTCAACAGAAAATCATCAAGGCATATTAATCAAATATCAGAGAAAGAAACAGAAATATGAGAGCTGAAACATCACCAGAGATACCCAACAGCACCATAGTTGTGCTGAAGAATGCTGACCGAGAAAAATTTGTCAGCAACCACCCATACACAGTTTTCTATGTATAAACTCGCGTATATACACGAATGTCTTTCAGGAAACCCGCGTATCCAATTTAATCTTCTGATTTTAAGCAGATCTGATCTTCTGCAAGGCAGAGACTACTCCCAGCTTCTGTCTGAGATATTCGAATGCTTCCCTGGGTAGAGGTTTGGTAAATATATCAGCAACTTGTTCTTTGGAGGGAACATACTCCAACTTCACCTTTTGTTCAAGAACTTGTTCACGTAAGAAGTGATACTTGATGGGAATGTGCTTGGTCTTCGAATGCATAACCGGATTCTTTGAGACACTGATGGCACTTGTGTTATCACACATAATGGAGATAGGAGATGTACATTTGATTTGAAAATCTTGTAAGGTTTGCATCATCCAAAGGAGTTGAGTGCAACAAGATGCGGCAGCCACATATTCTGCTTCTGCTGTAGATAAGGCAATATAATTTTGCTTCTTTCTGAACCAAGATACTAACCGGGGTCCCATATAGAATGCACCACCACTAGTGCTTTTCCGATCATCAACACTTCCAGCCCAATCTGCATCAGTGTAAGAATGAAGAGTAAGATCGGCATTCTTTGGATACCATAGACCAAGGTCTTGAGTTCCTTGTAGATATTTGAATATTCTTTTAATAGCCTGAAGGTGAGACTCTTTTGGATTAGCTTGGAATCGTCCAACAATCCCAACTGCATGCATAATGTCTGGTCTAGTCCCAGTGAGATAAAGTAGACTTCCTATCATAGATCTGTATTCTGGTTGATTCACCGTGGGAGAATCATCATGAGAGCTGAGATTACATCCGGTTATCATTGGTGTACTTACAGGTTTGCACTCTTCCATGCCATACTTCTTCAGAATTTTCTTAAGATATTTTGCTTGTGATAAGAATATGCCATCTGTAGTTTGATGCACTTGCAAGCCAAGAAAGAATGTTAGTTCCCCAAGTAAAGACATTTCAAATTCTTGCTGCATAGCAGAAGCAAATTTCTGACTCATAGATTCTTCATTGCTTCCAAAAATGATATCATCAACATATACAACCAAAATCAATAGTTTATCATTTTCGGTTTTTGTGTATAAATTGCTATCAGCAGACCCCTTTGAAAATCCTTGTTGATGAAGATATTTGTCAAGACGATAATACCATGCCCTTGGAGCTTGTTTGAGACCATATAGAGCCTTTTCAAGTCTGCAAACAAGTTTTTCAGCATTTCCCAAAATGAATCCTTCTGGTTGTTCTATATAAACTTCTTCTTCTAGATCACCATTGAGAAACGTAGATTTAACATCCATTTGATAAACTTTGATTTGTTGGAAGCTTGAAAAAGCAAGAAACATTCTTATGGCTTCAAGTCTAGCTACAGGAGCAAAAGTTTCTTCAAATTCTATACCTTATTGTTGAGCATACCCCTTGCAGACAAGTCTAGCTTTATTTCTTATAACCTCCCCATTCTCATTTAACTTGTTTTTGAATATCCATTTGGTTCCAATGACATTTTTGTCATGAGGTCTTGGTACTAATTCCCAAGTGTGATTCTTTTCAATTTGATCAATCTCTTCATTCATGGCTTGAATCCAACATTCATCTTTTCTAGCTTGATTGACATTGTGTGGTTCAATAGAGGATAGAAATGCCAGATAGCTAGAAGATCCCACAGGAGTCCTTCTTGTTTGTACACCTCATCCCTTATCTCCCAAAATTTGAGATTATGGATGATTCTTTTGAACATATCTGGATGGAGATTTTTCAGATAACTCATCTTCAGGTTCTTCATTGGGTTCACTGTCTATATCATTGCTATTTGATGTAGGAGGACATATGTCACCATCGTCTTCATTTTTTATTTCTTTTTCTTCTTTTGGGGCTGCAGGAGACTCATCAATAACAACATCAATACATTAAACAATCTTCCGAAGTCTTTTATTGTAACATTTATATGCTCTACTCCTAGAGGAGTAGCCAAGAAGTATTCCTTCATCTGCTCTGGATTCAAACTTGCCAAGTTTTTCATCATTATTTTTTATAAAACATCTGCTTCCAAACTCTAAAATGCTTCACAGTGGGAGGATTACCATACCAGAGTTCATAGGGAGTTTTATCACTATTTACTCGAACATGTGCCTTGTTAAGAATATTTACCGCTGTATGTGCTGCTTCTCCCCAAAAAGTGTCAGGTGTTCCAGAATCATCAAGCATAACTCTAGCCATTTGTTGAACTATTTTGTTCATTCTTTCTACTACGCCATTTTTTTGTGGAGTGCCAGCCACAGAAAACTGTCTTTTTATGCCATGTTGTTCACAAAATTCAAGGAATTAATTTGATGTATATTCTCCTCCTCGATAAGATCTAAGACACTTGATTTTCGGATCTAATTCATTTTCAACTAGTGCTTTGAAGGTCTGAAATTTCTCAAATGCTTCATCTTTGTGTTTAAGCAGCCCAATCCAACACATTCTAGAGAAATCATCAATAAATAAGATATAGTATTGTTCACCATGTGGTGAATTTTTCCTCACAGGTCCACATATGTCAGTATGAATAAGTTCAAGAGGCTTACTTGATCCTTCCTTGGCATTAAACTGTACTCTAGTTTGCTTACCAAATTGGCAAGATTTGCATATGATATTTTCGGGTGGAGTAATATTGGGAAGATCACAGACAGCTTTAAGTCTGCTTGATTTGTTGATCTGAGAGAAGCTCAGATGCCCCAACCTTCTATGCCATAGCCAGTTTTCTGAAGATTTACTCAAGTAACATTGTTCTTTGCAGTTCTTCAATACATACAGGTTGCTTGGAGTTATTTTTCCTTTTATAATTGTTTTACCTGTATCAAGATCACATACCACACATTCTTTTGAACTAAAGACAACTTCAGTTCCTTGATCACACATTTGACTTACACTTAACAGGTTATGCCTTAATCCATCCACATACATGACATCATTAGCTTTCACCTTCTCTTTTAGAAACACAGACCCTTTTCCCTTAATTACCGCAAGAGTATCATTTCCAAATGTAACCTTCTTTTCCTTTTCTAGAGCACTATATGCAAGAAGTTTGTTTTTGTCACCTGTCATGTGTCTTGAGCATCCACTATCAATGTACCATTGATTTTCTTCACCTTCTACAAATAACGCTATGCCACAATTTTCAACCTGTAATTCCTTATTTTTCCATACTTTGGAGCTTGAAGGAACATGTTCTTTTGGCTGAACTTTGCTCCTGCATTCAGATTCTTCATGGCCAAAGTTATTGCAATAAGCACATTCAACTTCATTTTGAAGAGGAGAAAAGTTGTTATATGTATTCTTCTTTGTTCCAATATCAATCCTTTTTTTTCTTGCTTCTCTTGTCATGATGGTTTTATATGCAACACATTGAACAACTTTATGACCAAAATTGTGACATGAGAAACATTGTCCATTGAAGAAGAAATTTCTGCGATCATGAAATCTTCTACTTGAATTTACCTGTTGATTGTTGTTTCTTTGAAAGATATTCTTGTTGGTGTTCTTTGAATTGAGATGATCATGCTTTACCTGTAATGATTCTTTATTCCCTTGCTGAGTGGCAGAATGTTGTAAACTAGCTGTAGCTGCTTTTAGATAATTTGGTGCTGAAGCCTGAGAAGATTCTCCGGTATATACAAGACTTGTCTTTATAAGAGGAGAACGTTGTACCTTGATAATCTCATCTAGGGTTTCAGATCCTTTAGCAAATCTAAGATTCAGAGTCTTTACTTTCTCAAATTATTTTCTTAGACTTACCACTTCACATTCTAATTTCTCATTGTGTTTCTTCGCTTCTTCAAACTACTTTTCCAGAGTTTCTATGGTTATTTTCCTTTCTTCTAAGAGTATTTTACTTTCTTCTAAGCGTATTTTGAGTTGATTGTTTTCTTCAAGAAAATCATTGTCCTCTAGAGCATCCACAAAAGTATCATTTTCTTCTCTAGATTCAAATTCCATGAGAAGTCTAAGATCTTGTTCACATTCTTCCTCACTATCAGATAACCCATCACTGTCTTCATGAGTATAGTAACTTTTTCTAGTGTTAAACTGATTCTTATTCCTTCTTGCTACTTCCTTCCCTTTTGCAAGTGTTTCTTTATGAGGACACTTAGCAGCATAATGCCCAATTCTTCCACATTCAAAACATTTGAAAGGAAGTTTACCTCTGAACCGTCCTGTGCCAAGTTGGAGTTTCCTTACAAAATTTGCCTCATCTTCTTCTGAGATATATCCTGATCCTTCTGCTTCTTGTACTTCTTTCCCTTTTGTAGAAGCTCTGAAGACAACCTCTTTGACTTCAGATGGTCCTCCTCTTCTCATTTCATATGCGGTTAGTATGCCATGAAGTTGTACCACAGTAAGATTTTGAAGATCCTGTTTTTCTTCAAGAGCAGGAACTTTTGACTCAAATTTTGCTGTTAGCGATCTTAAAATTTTCTCAACCAAAGTAGATTCGGTTATTGTTTCTCCCAGATTTCTCATACGATTTACAACATCATCAAGACGTAAAAAGAAACTGGCAATATTCTCATCACTATGCATCTTTAAATTTTCATATTCAATTCTGAGAGTTTGAAGTTATGCACTTTTTACCTTTGCATCACCTTCATAACTTAGAATGATTTTGTCCCATATCTCCTTTGCTGTATTCAGCTGCATAACTTTGAAAAATTTTGATTCAGTTAGACTTCCCGTTAGAGCATTAACTGCCTTTGCATTTGTTTCATAATTCTTCTTTTCAGTCGGATATGTTGGTACTGCAGCTGGATACTGATATCCTCATTCAACAATGGCCCATACATCTGCTCCCATAGACTGAAGATAGGATCTCATCCTTATTTTCTAGAAGATTAAATTTCTTCCATTAAAGAGCGGAGGCTTGATAGACGCTGTTCCATCTTGATTGCTCATCTTGCTTGATCTTCCTTCTACCGGCTAAGCATTTTCAGAAGGACCTGCTCTGATACCAATTGTTGGGAAAAATACTGAGAGGGGGGGTGAATCAGTATTTAGAGCTAACTGATAAACTTTTTACTTTTCTTTTCTCAAAACCCATACGCTACTTTACAGAACAAAACTAGCGTATATACACATATATCCTTAAGGAAACTCACGTATGCTCAGAGCTCTTGTTATGAATTTGATTCTTAAATCATTGCATCATTTATTCATCGGATGTTAAGAAGTAAGCATGTGCAGTAAAAACATCATAAACCATCACACATACATGAACACCAGGATTTAAGGTGGAAACCCAAGTCGGGAGAAAACCACCACTGCCATCGTCTCAGTCTTCAATATTTATTATAAAGAAAACATCTTACAACCATGTATTGGCGCAGACTCATGCCAGCACGCAGGCACCCACCTGCAGAAGGCTACAACCTTCTCTCGTTTACCAGCCTCTCCTGGAAGGAAGCTACAACCCCCTGCTCTTGTTTACCAGCCTCTCCTGGAAGGGAGCTACTACCCCCTGATATTAGCACCAGCCTCTACTGGCAGAAAGCTTCCACTTTCATACTGAAGGCTTCAACCCTCAGATCCACTGCAGACCACGTTTCATCAATTTTCAAACTGGATCAAACAGCTTCAACACAACCCTTCATTAATCAACAAACATATTTTTCCCAGAACTTCAAACAGAACAGTGAGACCACTGTAGCCAGAATATCAGAGATAACCCAAACTTCAGAATATATATGCAGATGTAAACTCAACCCAGAACATTCATTAATCAAATATCATACGCTACTTCTATTTACTGAAACCGCATGTATACGTGCTTCCCTTCTTACCAACCTGCGTATGCCTTTGTGCATAACATGGAGTGCATACGCTACTTCTCTTCGCTGAAGTCATGTGCGTACGCGCTTATATGTGTAGCAACCTGCATATACTTCTGAGAACACTGATTTTTCAGAATGAGATCAGACTCAGGTTCAGATCTGAAATCAGATTTCTGTTCAGACAATCTATCAATCATGCAAAACTGTTTAGATAGTCATTCTTCCTTCATTGAATCATCAACCAACAACCAACAACTTGATCTTTCATCAACTTAATCAGCAACATAATCACTATTCAAACAACTCAGATCTGTATGAATAGATAGCAAAATAGATCAAACATTTCATTCCACATACTTCAGCAAAAACCTAGATTCCATACACACTTTTACTTCACTGAACCTGTGTATATACGCACTTTAATAAAGACAAACATGCGTATACATCTGCACACATTTCAGAGTTGAATTCATCTTCCATACGCGCTTTTGCTGAATACAACTCGCGTATATATGCGCTTTCTCTGCCACGAACCTGCGTATAGATCTACAGACATTATGGGGCAGTGCAATTCTTCAGATCAGATAAACAGCTCAAATCTCACCCTTTACTTCAGCAAAGACTCGCCAGATGACACATCTAAACATTCCATAAACAGATCTAGAAAATACATAGACATTTCAGATCTAGAGATCCCTCTTTATTATTTTCTTCATAGGTGCATTATGAATTCAGATCTATCAGCAACTGTTACCCATTCCATGCAGATATACTTCAGAGTGAAGTATTCATTAAAACCCAGACACATGCACACCCTTGCACTATGATCTTCTTCTCCTTATATATATTTAGCCTTTGTCAATACCATGAGTCAAAACCACTCAACTGCTGATGGTATTCCTGGACGGGATCAAATAGATAATCAAGCGCTCAATACTTTGGGTCAATACCATGGTAATGTCCCCTGGTTTCCTAAATTTAGAGCGCAAATGGGCATACGCTACTTGTCACGTACATTTCTGCGTACATACGCGACTTATCCTTAACAAACCCGCGTATGCCTTGTGACATACCTTGTTCAACATTATTCTGGCACTTTCTGAGCTACTTCTGAACTGATCTGTAGATACATCAGATTTACATCATTAACAACTCATCAAGTCAGTTTTCATCAAGGACAACTTCATCAGGCAAGTTCCATCAAAGTCAACACATTGTATCACATTGCCAACAATCTCCCCCTTAACTCATCAAGTAGGTTTCCATCAAGGGCAACTTCATCAAGTAGGTTGTCATCAAATTTATCAAGTAGGTTGCCATCAAGGACAACACATGCCAACACCACTTTCAACAAGGAACACAAAAGGGTGAAGAAGTCGAGGCTTGGATGTTTGGAATGTGAAAAAATTTGCAACTGTTTAATTATTATTCGAATATGGAAGCTCAAATTTCCATTTACCACCTTATGGGAAAAGCTAACCTATGGTGGGAACAACTTAATGAAGTGAAGTGTTTGGATGAGAGGAGACTAACATGGAGGAAATTTAAAGAGTTTTTTCGATGGAAATACTAGTCTAAGCATTATTTGAAAAGAAAATCCAGGAGTTTTATGAACTTAAGCTGGGTAACATGACTATGGAGGAGTATGGAAGGAATTTTATGGACTTGTTGAGATATGTGGGATTCATTAAGTATTAAAAGGTTAAAATCCAAAGGTATATTAGTGGGCTACCCTCATTCTCTACAGATAGGCTTAAATTTGATGAGCCCAAGACCTTGGATGCAACCATGAGGAAGGATGAGAATTTATATGAACATGGAAGAAATAAATTAGCAAAGGAAGAGACATGGAACAATAAGAAAAGGGGTATTTTTGAACAAAGGAAGAAAGGATTTAAACCCTTTCATTTCAAGGTTGGGTCTCAATTGAAGCAACAATAAAATCCAATTTTTTCTAAGTCTAGAGGTAGTTATGTCTAGAACAAGAAACTCCAGTTACAACCTTTGAAATTTTGGGGTTACGAGTGAATTCATATATATAAGGACTTCCCTCACAAGGGTGAAAGTCAAAATATCATGGATAATATACATGCAATTGACACAATGGAGGATGTGGGTAGAAGCATACCCAAGATTTATGTTGCATTGGATAAAAAATAGGATGAGCACCAGGTGCACGTGATCAAAATTGAAGGTAAGTTAAATAATAATCATATTGTTATTTTAATTGACTCGTGAGCTAGCCATAATTATATTGATCCAAAACCAGTAGAGAAATTTAATTTGAATAAACATAAGCACCGCAAGAGTTGGTTGGTTCAATATCCACAAGGGTAAAAAGGAAATTTATGGAATTAGTCAATGAATTTTTAATTGATATCAATGGGTTGAATACTAAGGTCGAATTGAATATATTCTCATTGGGATTTTCTGATTATATAATCGACATGGATTGGCTAGATAGGAACCATGCGGTTTTGGACTACTATAACAACTCTTTTACCAATATTTATAATGAGGGTTAGTCAAGGTAGGTCCAGGGATTTCCTAGACCGATATCTATCAGAGACATATCATCCTTCTAGTTAAGGAATAATTTTAGGAAAAGTTACCATATTTTGGTATTCCATTTAGAGGAACCCAATAGGGATCAAAAAAAAAAAATTATAGGATTATCCAATATTAAAAGAGTATTTCAACGTGTTTTTTAAGATTCTAGGATTACCTCCATGAAGGCATATCAATTTCCCCATCATTTTGGTGTGTGGAGATGTTCCAACGTTTAAATTACTATATCATATGATCACTCTAGAACTCAGAGAATTATATATGCATTTGGAAGAATTATTAAATAAGGGGTAGATAAAACCAATTGTATCATCTTTAGGTGCTCTATTCTTATTTTTCAAAAATAAGGATGGAACATTATGACTATGTGTGGAGTTTCGACAACTGAACAAAATGACTATTGAGAATAAATACCCATTGTCAAGGATAGATGATATGTTTGATCAACTTCGAGAGCATAATGTATTTTCTTAGATTGATCTAAGGTTGGGATGCCACCAACTTTAGATTAAAGAAGAAGATATCAGTAAGAAAACTTTCCAAACTTATGGACATTATGATTTCGTGGTGGTGCCTTTTGGATTAACCAACACATTAGGTGTTTTTATGTGGTTAATGAACGATGTTTTCTAGGAATATATGTAAGGGTTTGTTATTGTTTTCCTAAATGATATTTTGGTGTATTCTAAGTTGGAAGAGGAGTGAGCAACATCTGAGGTTATTTTTGCAAATTCCCAGGGAGCAGCATTTATATGCTGAAATTAGTAAATGTTATTTATATAAATAGAAGATCCATTATTTGGGCCACATAATTTTGGAGGATGGGATAGTTGTGGACCCATAAAAGATTAAGGCCATCAAGGAATGGCTGACATCAAATATTTTTTTGGAAGACGGGTCTTTTATGGGCTTAGATGGCTAATACAAGAGGTTCATTAGAGGATTTTCCAGGATTGCTTACTCTATCACTTCATTACAGAGGAATGGTAGAAGGTTTTAATGGACTTCCGAGTGTGAAGAGGCCTTTCAACACTTAAAGGATCTATTAACAAGTACTCATGTATTGAATATTGATAACCCAAATTAAGATTTCCTCATATGCGCAAATGCAAGTAGAGAAGGTATGGATGGAGTGTTTATGCAAAATGGGCGTGTGGTGTGTTATGAATCCACGAAGTTTTAGGAACATGAAAATAATCACACTACACATAATTTAGAATTGGTAATTATAATTCATACTCTCAAGATGTGGATACATTATCTTATGGGTTGAAGATTTGAGTTGCTAACCAATCACTACAGTTTGAAACATTTGTTTGCCAACAAGTAAATCCGCAAATCAGATGGTTGAATTTCTTAGCTGACTATGACTTCAATATTAAATACATTAAAGGAAACAAGAATAAGGTGGTAAATGCTCTCAGCCAGAAAGAACACATGATGCATTTTGCATCAGTAAGTGTATGTAATATGGATATATTGACCATATTTTTGGAAGTTGGGAACTCAAATTAACAATATTTGGATATCAAGAATAACTTGCAGCAAGAGGAAAAGTAACCAAGATATATGGATTATGAGCTTGAATAAAATAGGATTATTCTTTATAGAATTCATATATATGTGCCAAATGTGTAGGAGGTGAAATAGTTGAGGGAATTTTCTAGGCTACATGGTGTGCCTCGGGAAATTAAATCGAACAAAGATACAAACCTTACATATAATTTTTGGATGGGATTATTTGAAAGGTTAGGTATCGAATTAAATTTTAGTATTGTGCATCAACTAGTCTCTCATGGATAGACTGAGTGGGTTAATCTAGAAGTTTATGACATGGTATGAATATCTGTAACAGATAAACCATCTAGATGGGATGATTATCTACATTTGGTAGAGTTTGCATACAATAATGAATATCTTGCTTCGTTAAAGAGGAGTATGTTTGAAGTGTTATACGGTAGAAATTTTCATAATATTATGAGTTGGAGCAATCTGGTGGACAGAGTCATGGTTGGCCTAGAACTACTTAGAGATATGGAAGAAAATGTTATAAAAATTAGGAAAAATATGAAATCTTCCCAAGATAGGAATAAAATTTATGCAGATAAGCATAGGCTGAAATGGGAGATTAAAATAAGGAATCATGTGTTTCTAAAATTTAGACCATGGAAGATCTCAATAGAATTAGGCAATTATGCTAAATTGGCAGCACATTATTATGGTCCATTTGAGATTCTGGAGAGGATCGATCCTGATACATATATACTTGCATTGCTTGTATCCATGCATTTCCATGATATATTCCATGTATATCTAATTAAAAATTATATTACTGGTATTAATCATGTGATTGATTGGCATATGATTTAGGTGGAACCAAAAGGAAATTTTCAAGTCCATTCGGTACATATTTTGATAGAGTGGTCAAAGTGCTCTGGGATCGAAACATTGACATGGGGTAGGTACAATGGACCCTTCTTAGTCTCTATGAGGCTACTTGGGAGCAATAAGATGTCATGAGGTAGGAGTACCCTCATATTTTTTACTGATGTGTTGTATATACATGTGTGTGTGTGTCTATGTCGCACCGAGGACAATGCATAAAATATCGGGGGGGGATTTAATAGACCTGTTGGTTTATGATGTAAATATATATAATTTGATGTTAGGCTGGTGATCCAAATTCATTTTTATAGGCTTGCGTGCCTATGTATATCTGTATATGGATTTTGGGGCTAGATTTCCTAGGGATATATATGTCATTTTTGGCAAAGTGGTTGGAAGGCTAAGATTGTAAATATTATACATATTTATATATTAAAAAAATAACAGTTAGTTACTAATCCCACTCCATGTAAAATAGTATAGGTGGGAGTGTAACTCCATGGTGACAAGCACTGAGTGCTTTGTCTGGTGTTGGGGAAAAGGGCACCTAGGGGCCCACATGGCTTTAGGGAGGTGCCACATGGAGGATAAAGGTCATGAAGTATAAAATGGTATGTATAGGACCATTATGATCATCATTTTTCATCATAATTACTCATTATCATCGCTTCATTACATCACCATATTTAGTATTCATCATCCATTCCATGGCGAGATGTAGAGAGTGAATTTTGGTTATGAACTAGTCGATGAACCAGGTCTATGGTTTTGGAATTAACTGGGGATTTTAGTCAATGAGACTTATACTTAGACTTTGGAACTTATTAGAGTTCTGGAAAAATTATTTATAGAAACTAGTGGGTGAGCATTTTTCTTGGGTTCTGGTGATCGATTGATGAGCCCTCTACTTGGGTTCTGAAACTGACTAGGAATCGAGTCGGTTTATGGCCTAGAAGAGTGCCTAAAATCCGTGGAAGCAACATGAGCTCCTTGATCCTTGTGCTGAGAAGTTCCTGGTTTTTTGTAAGGCACCTTGGAAGGTGGGTATCACATAAGAACTGGAAAGTCCTGGAGAAGGGTGTGGCATTTGGACACAAGTTTGGGGAAGCAAAGTGCAGTGGTTGGAGTCATGACTATTGGGTTGGTTCCTTGGCCATGGATATGTGATTATTATTGGTTTACCATTGATTATGGAGTTAGAGCCCAAGCTTGATGGTGACCCATGGTTGATATTGATGAATGATGAGGTCTATGGCTAGGTGGAATGTGGAGAGGACGCAAGAAATTTCTTATCTCATTTCAGATAAGTGTTCATGTTTATTGTGTGGTTTTCAGTGTAATTAATGATTTTTTGTTGGAAACCCTAGTTTTCTAGATTATATGCCTTTCTATCATTAACATTGCATTTATTGATATTATTATTCCATTGTGAAAATTATGCATTTATGGATTATAATGATGTTTATATGTTAATGTTTATTTTTTGTATTTTGGACATACTACATGTCTCACTTCTACGATTAATTCTTGGCATTATGAGTGATGTGGTTGTGGTAGTGTTTTCTAACAAGGTAATTATGATGTTACAATGGTGATTGGACCATTTTCCCTTTTCAACATATTATTAGACCCTAGCTCACACATGCATATTGGGTTATTATAAAATCCTTAAAAAAATCACAGTAGTTGCTTTTATTTACTATGTTTGAAGCTATCTTAGTTTTTTAGTTTAAATATAAAGGTATTCTTAAAAAAAATCCAACTATGTAGAGAGAAAGTAAGTGTATATAGTTTATATGGGTGATTTTTTAATCTCTCCTGTATATTTAACAATTTGTTATTCATTTATAAATTAAGTAACGAAATCATTTTTTCAAGAAGTTTCTTGTTATAGAAACAAAAAAATATTATACATTAATTTGGTGTGAGGTTAGATGTTATATTGTAATTCATCTTTATCTTTATATATATATATATATATATATATATATATATATATAAAATATTCTAAGAAGAATTTTAATTTTTTATAGGAGTTACTTAAAGGTTTAGAATAATATAGAGCCTTAGGGAAAGTCACAGAAGCTCTAAATTCCACCTTCATTTCTTTAATTCCAAATAAAAATGAACCCTCTGCCTCTGAGTACATCAAGTCCATTTCCTTTTTTTAATATGATTCACAAGATTATTGCTAAATTGATTTCAAATAGACTTGAAGGCATATCATCCAAAATAGTTTTAGTTGATCATTTTTGGTTTCCTTTTGTATTCAAATCCTTGATCTTGTAGGTTCATCCCAAGAAGGGATTCATTTGATCGATTTCTCATAGACTCTATTGTTGTCTGAAAAATTGATCTCGAAAAGTCTTATGACAAAGTGATATGGATGTATATTAGGTTGATGCTATTACAAGTTGGCATGAATTTGTCTTCAATTAATTGGACAATCAGGTGTATCTCATTAACCACTTTCAATGTCTGATTAATTGGTATCCCTTGGAATTTTTTGGGGCATCTCAAGATCTTAGACAAGGATTTCCCTTATTCCCTTTCCTTTTCTTATTTTTCGCCAAAGGACTTATTAGGTTAATTTTTGAAGCAAAAAATGAAGGAATAATTATAAGCTTAAATATGTCAAACTCATTTCTTCCCTCTCATTTGTGCTTCGTGGATGATATCTTGATTTTTTTTGTCATGGTTACATAAATGAATTTGTTCACTATAAGAAAATTTTAGATACATTGAAACTTCATGGGATTGGAGGTGAACATGGTTAAACCTTTTATGATCCATTACATGTTAGAAGAAGATAAAAGGTAGTTCATTCAACTCTTCCCTATGTAGAGTGACACTTTTGATAAAGCAGTTAAATATATGGGTTTTTAGTTAAAACCCAAAACATAAGGTATGGGGATTAGCTATTTGTATATAATCAAATAGAATCAAGGATTTTCTTATGGTTTCACATATATATTTCCATGGATGGGATATTGGTCTGGGTTAAATCAGTGCTTGAAAGTGTACTAGTGTATAGGATGTCTACTACATATATCCATAAAATTTATCTTCACAAAATTAGGGAAAATGTGTTTTAGTTTCTTCTGCAATGGGAAGAATCCTTTTGAAGGAATTCCTTTGGTAAAGTGGTTAAAGATTTCTAGGAAAAAATGAGGATGGGGACTCAAAATATCTATGCTTTTATTCTAATCTTAACTATGAAAAGTCTTTGTAGACTTCTTTTAAACGATGGTTTATGGGGAAATATTATGCAACATAGATATTTAATAGGAATATATGTGGAATATTGGATAAGGATGGAAAGGATAAAGGATAAAGGATCATTAGATGTTTGGAAATCCATGATCAAAGTCACTCTTGTGAGATAATTTATTTCTTTGGATATTGAGATCAGGTAGAAAAATTAAGGTTGGTGAGGACCCTTAGATAGGGCATTGAGGAAATATAAAGCTTAAAGTTTGTTCCGTTACTTCTCACTACATTATCTAGGTAGTCACAACCTACATGAATCTACAAGTCCAATTTTGGGATGGATTTACGAATTTAAAGTGACTCTCTTTATAGGTATGTAATGGCTTATAATTAATGAATGGGATCAATATGTGTTATTATTAGAACATAGTGTGATAAATATTGTATATCATGAAGATGAGATCAAATGGCCTACAAATAAAGTATCAAGAATTGTGACTACAAAAATGGGATACATAACATGCATAAAAGAAGAAATTCAGGTGGTAAATCTTAAGGGTGGAAGTTGGCCTAGAAACTATATAAATCCTTGAAGATTGATGTATTTATTTAGTTGGATTTAGCATACAATATTCTAACTTGGGTTACTACTGAAAAATGTAGTTGGAAAGGCCCCAATTGGTGTATTTTTTCTAAATAAAACAATGAATTGGTATATCATTTCTTTATTCATTACCCTTTTTCAATTTCATGTATGGAATAAGTTCTTCAAATCATAAATGGTTCTAATTTTGTTAATAAGTGGTATAAACCCCATTTTTTGCATTTCTCTTAGAAATGATACTATGATAAATATGTGTTACATTATAAAGCATTTCCTTGCCTTGTATTCTAGGGTCTTTGGCTATCAAGAAATAAAATTACTTTTTAGGGAAAAACTTTTACACTTGGGTAAGTGGCTTATATGATCATGGTCTCTTTTGGAAGTCTCATTCTGAAAAAGTTGCTAAGATGTGAAGAGAGGTTTTTATTGACCAATAAATAGCTTAAGGATTCATTGATGTGGAAATCCAAGCATCACTAGGTAGTTGTGCTGTTGGTGCTCTTCTTTTTTAAAATTCTAGTCACAAGTTATTTTTTAAATATGGTGCTAATATTGGCTTAAAGAATATTGTTTGGTTATTTACACTTTGGATTATGTTATTAAAAGTAGTTGAAAGTGAAAGAATAGGAAAGATTCAAGTTATAAGGGACTCAAAATGTCAATTGGGTTTATCTTGGGTGATTCCGAGGCATTATTGTTATCCTCCCCAACCAAGTTCAATTTCCACAAGTGACATGTTGAGCTCATATCGAATATATTATTGTAATGGTTTTGAGCGTTGCTATTGGTTGGTCTTATTCCTTGAAGGTTCTATGGTTTACCCTAGGTACCATCCTTGAAATTAAGGTAAGTACTTATGTCTTTTCTATGGGCTTTGTAACTTGGAAAAAAAAAATTAGGGTGGGGAGGGGGGGGAAACTTAAAGTTAGTTATTGGTTGGAAAAATGGAAGAAACAAAATTAGAAATTTGATTTTAAATCTAATAAAGAATAGAATATTGGATGTAATAAATTAATTGGAAGTCATCTCCTTCACCAATATTTATAAGAAGAAAATTCTCAAGTAGACAAATTGCTTAAGGAAGTCCTATATTTGTAAGAAGGTATGATTGTAGAGCTAGAGTTTATGAACAACTTGCTATTTGTTGAGTCTTTGAAGTCCATTTTTTAACTTCATTACTATTATAAGTTGTCCCAATTTTGATATGGGTAATTTATCAAAGGTATTTGAATTGTTATAGGTTATATATCGATTCTCAACATTCTTTTGAAGGGTTTGCATACCCTTAACAGTTAATTATGACATTTAGCAAGGAGTATTGTGAAGGGTTTGTGTTGGGAAAAATACTGAGACGGGGGGGTGAATAAATATTTAAAAACTAACTTAAACTTTTCTTTTCTTATTCAGATTTCTGTACACGACTATAATGAAGTAAACATGTGTATGTACGGGATTGTTATGCAAATAACTAGCGTAATTCCAGTTAACTAAATTTTTAGTTAATTCATCATCTATTTAACTTGAACCAGTGTATCAGTACTTCATTATGCATTAATTAAACAGTAACCATGTGAAGTAAGAACAAAATAAACCATCACTTATAATTAACACATCAACACACAAGAGCACCAATATTTTTAGGTGGAAACCTAATGTGGGAGAAAACCATCGTTGTTTTCGTCTCTATATTCATATTTTATTATAATAATAAAATTCTTAAAATATTGTACTGTTGCAGACTCATACCAGCATACAGGTGCCCACATGTAGAAGGATATAACCTTCTCTCATTCTCCAGCACCCACTGGAAGGGAGCTCCAACCCCCTAATATTTTTTACTTGCACCCACCAAAAGGGATCTCCTACCCCATGATCTGATTTACCAGCTACTACTGGAAGGAAGCTTCAACTCCCTCACTGAAGGCTCCAAACCTCAGCACCTCCATGGACCATGTTTCATAATATTTCATATTGGATCCACCTGAACCAAATCATCAAACATATAGACCAATTTTCATCAAATTTTCATACTGGACCCACTACTTTCATTTAAGTCTGACATCAAATAACAAAATTGAAACCAATATCTGAATCAAATTGCTTAATCACTGAACCAATTAAGACCCAAGTAAATCAACTCATTCTCAAACAACCAAAGCAATTAGATCAACTTATATCACTATAAATCCATTCATCAAAAAACTAATCCACATATTTTTCATCACTAAAACTAGACCCTATCACTACAGACACTAATTAACCACATGTATGAATATATACGCTATTGTTATAAATAATATCTGCATATATACATGCTCTCCCTTAACTAGCCCTGCATACAAATCTCAAACGACTGAACCCTAAATTTGAATCACTGTACTACTAAAACAATCACTAAAATACATATATCCCCCATCACAGATCTCTGAAATAGTTACATATCATCACATAGCAACATCATTACAATTAAATATTTCATTCACAATCCATTCAACTCAACTAGAACTTCCACATACAAATTATCATGAAGGAGACATCATTGACAGACAACATCAAGCATTACAGAATAAATCAACCATGATCATCATCTCATACTGCAAAACACTAGCATATGTATGCAACTCATATGAATAGCTTATGTGTATGTACACGCCTCTATGTTTGATACCCACGTACAAATCTATCCATACTATAGAATATACACACAACTACCTAGAAGAAGATACGCATATGTACACACTCTTTCTAAAAAAAACCTATGTACAAATATGTAATTATTGAGTCATACCTTCGCTACACAACATAACTTTATTCAAACCCAAATATCGACATACACAGTAACAAACACACGTCATAACATTATCATCACAGGTCAAATGAGCCCATAAGAAGATTATTCAATGTGTAGTAATTTCAGATTTATTGGATATGATCCATCATCATACTCCCCGGTGCACACTTATTTCATATCAAAATAATTCATAAATAACCCATTCCATGCACACTAAACAATTTGATATCCATCTCCTTATATAGCTTAGGCCTTATAAAATACCTTGGTCAAACCCATACTAATGTTAATGGTATTATTTGATGGGATCAAAAATACGTTTTCATTCTCATTACTATGGGCAAATACTATGGTAAAGAACCTTGGTATTTAGAATACCATGGTGCAAAAACTGTACTTGACTTCTCTTCATCATACCCACGTATGTGTATGACTTTTCTTCACAGAACCTGTGTATATTTCCTCAAACTTCACCTTCATCATTTCTCTGTCTCTGAAATGATATTCCTTTTGTTAAACTTCTAAAATGGCTTGTATACTCATCCTTCTACTATCATGTTGACATATTTACCAAGTAGGTTTCCATCAAGGATAACACATACACATCCTGTTACAAGTAGGTTTCCATGAAGGAAAACATATTAGTCATAATGCCAATAATCTCCCCCTTTGGACTTGATGGCAACCATTTTGGTGTTTGGTCACCACAACCTATAAATACTTGTAAAACACATCAAGATAAGCACCAAGATTTTCAAACACCAAGTTACTCTCGACCTTTGACATCAAGGGCAAAGGGTTGATCAATGTTGAATGAAGCCTTATTTCTCCTTGTATAAAGAAGATCACTAATTTTCTAAATCTGAACATTGTATACTTGACCATGCTCTCCCTAAGCACATGTTGTATCTTTTGGAAGATATTCAAATAAGTACAAGAGTCTATGACTAAACCAAATATGACCTTTCCTATCACCTCTCTCAAGTTCACATCAATCACCCAACACAATGGGGTTACATGTTTGACTCAATCATTACATCATATGCCCAAAATGCGATTACATACATAATTGTCTTGACCCCCAATAATACAACATGACTAAGTATTACAATGATTAAATCATGGGGATTTTCATGAACTTTACATCAAGACACATATATGACATTTATAACCAAAAGCAAAGACCTGTAGAGTGAGAAAGCAAGACCATGATAGTAATCAACTACCATCATACACCATGTAGGATCTGCACCATTGATAATAGCAATATGAACGACAACATGCATATCATCATCATCAATGTTGGCTTGTGATTCTCTTGGAGGGATAAGGCAATACCAAAGTCAAGCAAATGAAGAGCTGGAGTGGATAAGATGAAGACCCAACACTTCAAGCGTGGGGCAGGCGGCCCCCACTTCTACCACATCACTCATCCCCCTGCTCATCACACATCGCTCCCCACAGGTTTTAACCTTTACCTCTTAAGACTTAGCCAAAACCTATATTTCCGCCGATGTGATTTTGTGGGACCCTACCACATTACCAAATCGCATGCAAACCTTTGCTTCCGCCTTTCCCTTACCTCTTCGCCTTTTCGCACTTCCTGAAGTTTAAGTGCCCGCATATCGCACTTCACAAATCTAACCATTTACCCTTTGTCACTATCCTATAAATCCTATGATATGCGAGCGGTCCCACCTTCACTACCACGTCACCCTTTCTCCCCATCACATATCGCTCCCCGCAAGATTTAACATTTACATCCCTCACACTTCTCACTTCGCATATTTTAATGTTTACCCTCCATTTCTAACATGTAAACCTTGTGATATGCGGTATGAAAGAAGCCCCACCTCTGTCTTCCACCTCACCGTCCCCCCACATCGCACATTGCACCTGTTGGGTATGTGTTATATTCTTTCCACAACTAGTCACGCGTGGGGGGGCGATAGCCCCCCTTGTACGTTACGTTGGGTGCAGCAGGAGGGTCATAGGGGGGGCGACAGCCCCCCTTGCCAAGGTCTGGGGCAGCACCCCAGGAAAAAAAAATTGGTCCTTATTTTCCGGTGGGTGGACTCGCCCATGGTTTTGTGCATAGGTTTTCACATGGTTTTGGGGCATGATGGTTTTCGACCCCGGTATTTTGTAGATCCGGTCAAGGGAACTACGATTATGTTCCGAATCGTGTTAATGATCGGGGTTTATGTATGCTTCGTCATGTATATATATGTGTTGTAACACTGAAAGGAATATAATGAAAAATCAAGCTGGTCGAAGCGATTTGGGATCTAGGGGAAAATCTCTATGTATATTTGTTTTATGTTTTATGCTCTCGCTATTGTTTATTTTCTGCTTTTAAGATTCGTTTGTAGATAATTTATATAGGGTTAAACCTACATTTGGTATCGTGAGCAGCTTTCGGCTTCAAGGGAGACGCCTTTACTGTTAAGCGGCTTTTTCGAGCCCGAGGTGGCACTGCTGATTCAATGGGAGATCTCAGATCGATTCTTGAAAGAAGATGGCGAGCAGTGGGAAGATAGAGATCGAGAAATTTAATGGTCATAGTTTTGAGTTGTGGAAGTTCAATATGGAGGATCTACTGGTGGATAAGGACTAGTTGATCACGGTAGATCCGGGTACTAAACCAACGACAATGTCAGATGAAGGCTGGAAGAAACTGGATCAGAAGGCAAAGAGAACAATACGGTTGTGTGTCTCGGATTCCATATTGTTGAATGTATCTAGGAAGCATTGGTGAATACCAGGACAAGCTAGGGACTTTGTACCAATCTAAGTCTCTGGTGAATAAATTGTTCCTGCGGAAAAAGTTGTATAACCTGAGGATGAAGGATGGAGACTCGGTGACAGAGCATCTGAACGCCTTCAATATTGTGGTAAGTCAGCTGTCATCTGTTGATATTAAAATCTCAGATGAAGATAAGTGCATCAGCTTGTTGTGTTCTCTACCAGATTCATGGGACAGTCTGGTTATTGCAATAGGTAGCAATACAATTACCTTGAATTTTGATGACATTGTCTCAGCCTTGCTGTCGGAGGAAATGAGACGGAGAAATATGGAGGGTCAGAATGGAGATGCCTTATCTGTACGAGGAAGGTCCCAGAACAGAAATAAGAATAAGGTTTCGAGTGGGAGATCTAAATCTAGAGGGAGATCTAAATCTCCTGGAAAGTTTGTAAAGGTGTGCTGGAAATGCGGAAAGGAAGGGCACTACAAAAAGGACTGCAGATCTAAAGCTCCTGAGAAAGGAAATGGATTTGATGATGCTCCTTCTGCAGAGGCAAAAACCACCTTGGATGAAGGTGGGGATGTGTATTTGGCTTCTTCTTCAAATACACATGTAGATCATGAGTCATGGTTGATTGACTCGAGTGCATCCTTTCACTTCACTCCCCATAGGGAGTGGTTCTGCGAGTATGAGAAATATGATGGCGGTGATGTCTTCTTAGGTGATGATAGGAAGGCCAGAATCGTCAGACGTGGAAAATTCAAGTTGAAGCTGCGATGTGGAAGGATTATAACACTTCCTGGTGTTCTCATATTCTTGCATTGGCCGTAAATTTGATTTATGTAAGCAAGATGGGTGATGCAAGTGCAAAAACAAAGAATTCGAGAAATATACCCAGAAGATGTCCATATATGTGTTAATGGGGAGTTCTGATTGGAATCAGACAAGCTTCAAGGAAGCTATTTATTATTGATGGGTGCAAAAGTTATGTGTTTACCAAAAGTGGAGGAAAACCTAGCGGTCTCTGGAGAAAAGACCATGATATGGCATCAAAGGCTTGGACATATTGGAGAGAAGGGCCTTCAGATACTGCATGGAAATGGTATGGTAGAAGGTATGTCTAATAGCTCTCTGGATTTTGATTTCTGTGAACATTGTGTATATGGGAAGCAGAATCGGGTGAGTTTTCCTTTAGGTGCTTAGAGGGTGAACAAGATATTAGAGCTTGTGCACAGTGATGTGTTTGGACCTGTGTCGGTTCCATCACTAGGTAAGTCTATGTACTATGTTTCATTCATAGATGACTTCTCAAGGAATACATGGATATATTTCTTGAGGAAGAAATCTGAAGTCTTTGACAAATTTAAAGAATTTAAGGCTCTGGTGGAAAACCAGACAGAGAAGAAGATAAAGGTGTTGAGGACAAATAATGGTGGGGAGTTCTGCAAGAAGGAATTTGAAGAGTTCTGTAAGAAGTGTGGTATAGCACGACAGAAGACTACTCCATACACACCTCAGCAAAATGGAGTTGCAGAAAGAATGAACAGAACACTGATGGAAAAGGCAAGAAGCATGCTTAGTGGTATCGGGTTAGGACAAGAATTCTGGGCAGAGGCAGTGGAGACTGCATGTTACTTAGTTAACAGATCACCTTCATCAGCGTTGGAGGATAAGACCCCACATGAGGTATGGACTGGTAAGAAACCCTCTATTTCACATCTAAGGGTATTTGGATGTGATGCATATGTACATGTTCCAAAGGAGAAAAGGATCAAGTTGGATAATAAATCTGAAAGGTGCATCTTTATTGGGTATAAGGATGGTTTAAAGGGTTACAAGCTTTGGAACCCAGAAACAAGGAAGGTTGGGTACAGCCGAGATGTGGTGTTTAGAGAAGTGAAAGATGTTGTTAAACATGAAGTCCTACCAAAGGAACCTGAGAAGATAGAGTTTGAGCTAAAGGAGGATGAATCAGACTCTACAATAGAAGAAGACTTAGAAGATGAAGAGCCACAAACTCCAGCTTTGAGAAGATCAGTTCGGGAAAGAAGGCAACCAGAAAGGTATAGTCCATCTGCTTTCTGTTCAGGTTTTGCCTTAACTATAACTGATGATGAACCCAGAACTGTCAGGGAGGCAGTAGATTCAGAGGATGGAAAACTCTGGAAGGAGGCCATGGTTTATGAAATGGCATCCTTGCACAAAAACGATGCATGGGATCTGGTGGAGTTGCCGGCTGGAAGGAAGCCCATTGGGAGCAAATGGGTGTTTAAGAAGAAGATGAATGTAGAAGGCAAGGTGGAGAAATACAAAGCTCGGTTGGTAGCAAAGGGTTATTCCCAGGTGCCGGGAATTGATTTTGGTGATATTTTTTCTCCTGTTGCCAAAGTTACTTCTATTATATTACTTTTATCTGTTGTTGCTGCATTTGATTTTGAGGTAGAACAGATGGATGTGAAGACAACATTTCTTCATGGGGATCTGGAAGAGGAGATCTACATGAAACAACTTGAAGGCTTTATGGTGAAGGGGAAGAAAGAACTAGTATGTAGGTTAAAGAAGTCTCTGTATGGGTTAAAACAGTCACCAAGGATGTGGTATCAGAAATTTGATACCTATATACGGGGACTTGGCTTCACTAGAAGCAAGGAGGATCAATGTGTTTATTTTAAATTAATTGGTGACCGTGTTATTTATTTGGTCTTGTATGTGGATGATATGTTGTTGATTGGAAATGACAAAGAAATTATCCAAGATTTGAAGACCCAACTTTTCTCCAAATTCGACATGAAGGATCTTGGTGCTGCAAACTATATTTTGGGCATGGAAATTAAGAGAGATCGGGAAAAGAGGAAGCTCTGGTTAAACCAGAGGAAGTATGTCGAGACTATATTGTAGAGGTTCAATATGTAGGATAGTAAACCGGTGAATGTTCCTATTCCTGTAGGTGTAAAGCTGTCTGCTGAACAGTGTCCCAAGACACAAGAAGAAGAGGAGTATATGTCCCGTGTTCCATATGCAAGTGCAGTGGGTAGCCTGATGTATGCAATGGTATGTACTAGACTAGACATTGCACATGCAGTGGGAGTATTGAGCAGGTTTATGTCAAACCCAGGGAAGGAGCATTGGACAGCAGTGAAGCGGGTTTTCAGATATTTACGTGGCACTAGTGATTATGGATTGTGCTACCAGGGAAGACCAGGATTGGAAAGAATGTTGGACATTCGTGGTTTTGTTGATGCAGACTGGGCTGGAGATCTGGACCAAAGAAGATCTACAAGTGGGTATGTGTTTAGCCAATTTGGAGGTGCAGTCAGTTGGATGAGTAAAAGACAGTCTGTAGTGGCACTTGTTAGCCACCAATAAAAAATTTCATATCAAATGGTGGCTAAAACATTTTTGGAGCCTTCAAGGAACAAGTTTTATTGCAAAAAAGTGTTATCTCTTGAAGACTCATGAAGACATCATGCCCTTGGTTCAATCTTCACTGTTGTTTTATTTTCCAACTCAGAAATTCTGCTATTTTTCATGAAGATAATACTGCTGCAAACACCATTTTTCCCCTTCCCCCACCTCAAAACTAACCTTCATTTTTTCCCCTTTTTCCCCACCATTTTCCTCTATTTTTCATCCATTCCCCTTTTCCTTCATTAAATCCACCTTACAGAGTTTAAAACTCCTTTTTTAACTCTGTCGAAACCCCCAAATCCATCAAAAAACTCTAAAAATTTCATAAAAATACACCTTTTTGTATTAAGGGTTTAAGCCCCTTGGGCTAAGTCCTAAACCACTTCCCCTCCATACGCCTTGGTGCTGGAACCAAGCGCTAAGCCATTTAGGCGCTTATCACATCGGAAAAATCAGAGCGCACAAGTCAAATTCTTATGTGAAAGCCTCCGATGCGATTAAGCCCTTCATCCATAAACCCCAGTTCATATTATTATTTCATATAACCCATGTGCCCACAATCGGGTGCTAAAACATTGTATAAATCATCTCCGATGCATTATTTTCCTTTGTAAAAGTCAAAAACCCACTTTTTCCTAAGTTTGGTCTAAACGCGCCCATAAAATGTTTTTTAACGTAAATGGGTAGATTGAAAAGCCCGCATCAAAAGTTCCGATGCGATTGAAGCCCCATTGTATAAGCTCCGCGGCCCCCCCCGCTTCACCATAAAACTTATGCCTGTGACCAAGAGTTAAAGGTCCTAAACACTTAATCGCATCGAAGGAATTTAGAATGGGTAGATCAAAGCCCGAGGGCTCCGATCCCAATTGGCCCTTTCTAGGGAGTAAAAAAGGATCCGGCCTATTACCTTTCATAAAGACCAAACGGCCTCTCAGAGGGCGCCAAGTCATATCATATAAATATCCCGCTTCGGGATATTAAAACTTGTATTATATTAAATTTTGGGTTTTTTATGGCTATAAAGGGTTTCCACGAATGCAAGTTTTGAACAATATCAACCGCGGACGAAGCCGAACAACGACGCAAAATTGCATCGCACTCTTTTGTTGGGTGCATTTGTTTCTCCCCTCCGATTGGTGATTCCCTGATCAGTCGTCAGCCGTTGATCTCCTCTCCCCTTTCCTTTGATCCAACGTCCCTCATTCGCTCCGATCACGAGTCTTTCCTCCGCCTTTCCAACCCCTCCGATTCATTTCACACCATCGATCTGATCTGCAGATCGACGGTCAACGCTTAATCGCATTGGCGCCTCCTGAGTTCTTCCCCCCACCGATCGCCGAGCCCCGATTGCATCTGGACCATCCACGTGTCCAGATCAGATGGTCCAAATCGCATTTCCCGACTTTGGTCTAAAAATATGCAAATTTCCGTCATATCACCCCCGCCATCCTAGCCGTTGATCTCCTGGTGATCAACGGTCCTACGCCAACCTTTCTCCGCCTCGTATATTTCTCATTTTAAAAACCCTAGATTTAATCTTCGCCGTCAATATTCTACATCCAACGGCCATATTAAAACTACTCCCTTACTTCCGCCGTGCATCTATCCATTATCGTGCCCATTCTCTACCGTAAATAAAAATGAGGCATAATTGCACAATTATGCTCACTAGAAGTTCCAACATCAAAATCATCTATTTCTACAGATCTCCAAAAAGTCTTGGACAATCATTCCAAGGTGTTTGAAACTCCCAAAGGAATCCCACCTATTCATGATCATGATCATGCTATTCATTTTATTCCAGGAATTGTTCCTCCAAACATCAGGCCTTATAGATATCCTTATGTCCAAAAGAGTGAAATTGAACGTATGATTGCAGAAACGTTAGAGGCAAGTATAATTCAACCTATTCAAATTTCTTTCTCTTCTCCTGTAGTATTGGTACACAAGAAGGATGGATCATGGTGCATGTGTCCGGATTATAGGTAGCTCAATAAGCTCACCATTAAAGATAAATTTCCTATTCCTGTGATTGATGAATTATTGGATGAATTACATGCAGCAATTTATTTTACCAAGTTGGATCTTTGTTCAGGATATCATCAAATTAGAATGAAGACTGAAGATATTCCGAAAACAACATTTCGAAATCATGAGGGTCATTATGAATTTTTGGTCATGCCTTTTGGCCTTACCAATGCACCTTCTACATTTCAAGGGTTGATAAATTCCATTTTCAAACCCTTCCTTAGAAAATTTATGCTAGTATTTTTTGATGATATACTAATCTACAATAGGTCTTGGAAGGATCATGTTCAACATGTTGACAGGGTGCTCAAACTATTGTAGGAAAAACAATTATATGAAAAAACATCCAAATTTTTCTTTGGAGTACATGAGGTGGAATATCTGGGTCATATTGTATCTCATGAGGGTGTTAAGCTAGACCCTAACAAAATTAAATCCATTAAGCAATGGGAAGTCCCCATAACCATAAAGAAGTTGCGAGGATTTCTTCGGTTATCAAGGTATTATCACAATTTTGTTAAGAATTATGGGAGAATAGTAGCACCTCTAACAACATTATTAAAGAAAGATGCATTTTCATGGACCCCTGAAGCAACTAAGGCCTTTGAACATCTTAAAGAGGCAATGTGCTAGCACCGGTCTTAGCTACACCAGACTTCACAAAAACCTTTATTGTGGAATGTGATGCCTCAGGAAATGGAATTGGTGTTGTTTTAATGCAAGAAGGAAGACCCATTGCTTTTGAAAGTCGTCCAATCAAAGGAAAGTATTTACATAAACCTATTTTATGAGAAGGAAATGTTAGAAATATTATATGCACTAAAGAAATGGTGAACTTACCTAATGGGAAGACACTTCAAGGTAAAAAATGAACATGATAGTCTTCAACAATTTTTGGAACAAAGAATATCTTCAGAAGAGCAACAAAAATGGGTCACAAAGATGTTGGGTTATGACTTTGAAATAATCTACAAAAAAGGGAAGCTAAATGTTGTTGCAGATGCACTCTCAAGAAATAATGAAGAGGTGGAAGCATTTCTTTGTGCCATTTCTATTTTCCAGCCAAATTGGATAACCAAAGCAAGAGGTGAATGGAAGAAGGAGAAAGAAGTGCAGACACTCATTCAAAAGTTGCAGAAAGATCCTAGTACATCTGATAAATTTAGTTGGAAAAATGATTCCTTATGGTACAAATATCACTTACATCTTTGTAAGAATTCCCAACTAAAAAAACCAATTCTTTTGGAATTGCACACTTCTCCTTTAGGAGGACACTAAGGATTTTTAAAAACTTACCACAGGGTGAAGAAAGAATTTTTTTGGGATGGCCTTAAATCTGATATTCAAAAGTTTGTGGCAGAATATTTGGTTTTCCAGAAGAATACAGTTGAGACAGTTAAGACCCCGGGTCTTCTACAAACTTTATCCATTCCAAGTCAATGTTTGAAGGAGATTTCATTGGATTTTATCACAGGTTTACCTATATTCGAAGGAAAGAGTGTCATCATGGTGGTAGTTGATAGACTTACCAAGTATGCACACTTTTGTGCATTATCTCATCCATTTAAAGCAAGTACAATTGCTACTACATTTATGGACACAATTCAAAAGCTACATGGAAACCCAAGGGTTATTGTGAGCAACAGAGATCCCATTTTTACTGAAATTTTTTGGACAAGGTTATTTTCTTGTTTCGGTACTTAATTAGCTCATAGCTCATCTTATCATCCTCAATCTGATGGTCAAACTGAAATAGTAAATAAATGTTTGGAAGGATATCTTCGTTGTTTTGTATCTGATAAACAAATACAATGGGTCAAGTGGTTACCTCTTGCTGAATGGTGGTATAACACTTCCTTCCATACTACAGCAAAAATGATCCCATTTATGACACTTTATGGATATCATCCACCATCCATCACATCATCTTTAAGAGAAAATTCAAAGGTTAAAGCAGTGCAAGATCACATCCAACATCAATAAGAAGTTCTCCAACTCCTAAAGTATAACCTGAATTTTACACAAAATTGAATGAAACAAGAGGCAGATCAACATCACAGCAAGAAAAGTTTTGATGTAGGATACTGAGTATTTTTATGGCTACAACCATACAAACAAATGTCCCTCAAGCAAGCTAAGAATGATAATAAATTATTGCCAAAGTACTATGGTCCTTACAAGGTGTTGCAAAAGATTGGTACTATGGCATACAAATTGGAGCTTCCTGCTTCTTCGCGAGTGCATCCAGTTTTCCATGTTTCATGCTTAAAGAAGGTTATAGGTGAAAATCTTCTAGTTCAAACAATATTGCCAAAAATTGATGAGGAAGGAAAAATCATATTGGAACCGAAAGCAGTCACGGAAACAAGAACTCGACAACTACGGAATCGATCAATTTCAGAGTATCTCATCAAGTGGAAGAACTTACCCACTGAAGATTCTACATGGGAGGATGAGAATTTTATACAAAAGCACCCATAGCTACTCAAGCGTTGAGGACAACACTTTTTTTGAAGGAGAGGGGCATGTTAGGTCCCTATATTACTAGTATAGTCCCTTATTATTGTTAGTGTAACCCCCTTATTGTTATTATTGTACCCCTGTAACCCCCATATGTTTATTATTGTGCCCTTAAATTATTATTGTAAGGTCGGCTAGGATTACATTATGGTCCCATGGACTCCTATATATAGAAAAGAGGTTTTGTAATTTGTATGACCCAAGAATTGTTCATCCATGTAATGTATTGTAGGTTTCCCCCTCGAAGTGGCTTATTTCTAAGGCGTTGATATCTCTTTTCTTCGATTTTTGGAGCTGGTTTCACAACAGCTCAATAAATTCAAAATCGAAGATTGAAAACTCGTCCTTGCTCCGATGGTAACTGGTTGCAAATTCAGCATAGATGACTCATCTAAGGATGTGGATCAAAGGTTGTACAGATCTATGATTTTTAGTCTTCTATAGGTAACAGCCTCCTAGCCAGATGTTATGCAAGAAGTTGGACAAGTAACAAGATTTCAAGAAGCACCAAAAGAATCACATATTATTGCTATCAAAATAATTCTTCGATATCTAAAGGGCGCAGAAGAATATCGCTTGTGGTATCCCAAGGGTAACAATCTCATTATTCAAGCATTTATAGATGCAGATTTCTTAGGAAGCGTTGATGATCATAAGAGTACTAGGGGAGGAGCATTCTATGTAGGTGGTTGTCTCGTATCATGGTTGAGCAAAAAGAAAACCTCAATCTCGTTATCGACAATGGAAGCAGAATACATTGCAGTAGCAACATGTTGTACTAAATTCCTTTGGATGAAACAAAGTTTGCAAGATATTCAAGTACAACTCAGTGAGCTTATTCCCATTTTCTATGACAACACCACTGCCATCAGCATCTCCAAGGATCCTATCATGCATTCAAACACAAAAAAAAGTCTGATCAAATATCATTTTGTTAGAGAACAAGTCGCTGAAAATAATATCAAACTTGAGTATGTTGGTACAAAAGAACAAGTCACTGACATCTTCCCTAAACCTTTACCTCGTGAAGCATTTGAATATTTTCACTACAAGCTTGGGATTCTCCCAAGTTCTCATTAGATTTTCCTTATTCATAATATAAATGGGGAGTGGAAGTGTGTATAGGTCCACAAGATGGTTGTGTGTCAGGGGGAGTGGAAGTGTGTACAGGTCCTTAGGATGGTTGTGTGTGAGGGGGAGTGGAAGTGTGTATAGGTCCGCAGGATGGTTGTGTGTTAGGGGGAGTTACCCTTTTCCATTGATGTCAAATGGGGAGAGAATGTTGTAGGAAGAGGCATCATGGTCACATCGGGAGTAATTGTGTTGCCATCAATGCTAAAGGGGGATATTGTTGATCAGCAGTTGCCATTGTTGTCAACCCAAGCAGCACCAGGGGCTACCCCAATATTGCATGGGAATTTTGACCTAAAAAATTACTATATTCTGGGTCAATAATTAATTTTATTTTTTCTACTTGTCGATATGTTTCTGTTGATATATGGTAAAACAGGTAATTCTTCATGGTTTGAGAGATATTCATGTTTGAAATTTGTAACCCCAGTTAATGGGCTAAAACCCCAAGGGGTTATGGCATGGGTCATTGAAAATTAAATAACTAATCATTTTTAAGTTCCTAAAACCCCTCCCACATTCACTTGTTGAAGCCCCTCTCAACCTAAGAATTTATATAAATTTTTATCGTCATATCCTCCTTATGTAGGGATTTCACTACTTGAAACCGGTCATCGTGGAATTTTCACTCTAAATTTTTTTATGCGAAGGTTCAGAAGTGGAATTTTTTATGAGGTGAAGCCCAAATCATGAGGAAGCTCCTGTAAAAATTTTAGATCAGGGTGCACAATATCTTCGGAGATATGATCTGTGGAAGTCAGTGTTTTTGCAGGTTCCTAAATTTCATCTCAAAGAAGTGACCTTGGGCAAATCATCATAAATCTCTCGCTGAGTATTGGATTGGAATTATGTAAAAATTGGTAGATATTTCATGGCCTATAGTGTTCGCTTTATCAATTTCAGAGCCGAATGAAGAAAAAGTGACATGTGGCACGTTGTATAATTTCTCTCTACTGATACAATCCATAATTAGCTCATTGTGAGAGATTGGGAATAACTCTCTCTTGAAGAATCCAAATTGGATCAGAACTATGGCATTGGAAATAATAATGAGAGTACTAATATAGAATGGAAAATCCTATATTTGGGAGATGAAATAACAGAGATACACTACATTCAATATCGAGATCCTAGAAGGCAAGAAAAAGCTAGATCAGGTGTTGTCAAGGGCTGCAAAGGACCATAATTTCTAGGGTAGAAAAGCAAGGCAAGGTGCAGCAGAGGGTAGCAAGACAAGAGCAACAATCAAGGTGTAGAAAAATAGCAAGAAGTTCAGCACATGAAGTCTTCAAGTGGGAAGCACTGCATACAGCCATTCTAAAGGTATCATTGTACTATGTCATTGTAAATGCGTCATTGTA
Source organism: Pinus albicaulis (assembly GCA_034641835.2). NCBI lineage: Eukaryota > Viridiplantae > Streptophyta > Pinopsida > Pinales > Pinaceae > Pinus > Pinus albicaulis. The sequence goes on from JAXQQM020069425.1 coordinate 31,686, forward strand.
AAAATTGTAAAAGTGTCTATCTGCCAAGATTTGAAGAGGGGGTGTTGGGAGGTCTAGAATCATCATTAGGTGGTTGTGTCATAGCCGGGGTTATGGTGTAGTGTTTCTTATTCTTCTACAACATTCTATATCATTGTAACGTGGACCATTTTCCCTGGTACGAGAGTTGATTCTTGTTTTTTTCTTCTATAGAGTGGTAGGGAGGTGTTAGGCTGGTGCATGAAGTCACCCATAGGTTCAAGCCTTTGAAAACTTTAGGGTGGTAGGGTGGTGCTAGGGTGATTTTTAGCTCATTGGGTGTTGGGCCATCCATTACTGAAGAATCTCCGGCGTTGGAGCATCCATCTAGTGGGAGCTGGAGAAGAATGCTTTTCTAGATTCTAGGAATTTGGAGCTTTATTTTCAATTGGAGTTGAATATAAAAGAATTATTACAGTCGAATTGTTTGATTTTTTTGGTTAAATTTTTTTCCTTAAAATTCTTCTGAAAATGAATTCATTGCTTAGATGAAAGAGTATGATGGAAAATTACATAATTATTGATTCATATATATATATATATATATATATATATATATATATATATATATATATATATATATATATATATATATATATATATATATATATATATATGCTTATTATTACTAGCATCTTGAAATTAACACCTTCCCATAAAAGAAATTAAGAGAATTATTAAAGTAGAAAATTCTACATAATTAGTAAGTAAGTATGCTTCTGTATTAATTAGAGGTTGAAATTCAAGAACCCATGGTTAACAACACTAGAGATAAAGCTCAAGACAAAACCAAGTCCATATTGGTTAACTCTTAAGCTAGTATTTAAGGTTGCACATTTAACATAAGCTATATAAGCCAAGAATGTGTTATTCAGTTTACCTATTATGTATTAGTAAAAAAATGGAAGTTTTGGGTACTTCCAGAGAATAGGTTAGCCCTAGACCATACCACGACCATACCAGTCTGAAGTAGTCGCCACTTGAAAGGGATGTAATGAAACTAAATATTGCATATAAATTAGAACTCGAATAGATAATCCATACAATAGAGAAAATTATTAAATGACCCCGAATAGAAACCACTTAAATGTAATTACCGTTCCATAATCACGTTGTAATATTATGGTATTCAAAAGAAAAATGTAAGAAACTGAAATCTACATGAATTACAAGAGAAAATTTTAATAATCATATATTTAATTCCAAAACCCTCGACACAGGAGACCAAGAAGGAAATTTTAATAATCATATGTTTCAAAACCCTCGACCAAGGAGAATTAAAATATAGTTCAAAACAAATAATGTATTGTGCATTTCAAAAAAAATATTATGCAGCATGACTATAAGCCTTAGCTCAGAATCTAACTCAAGGCAGAGGTCGCTTTACAACATCAAATACATATATATAACTAGACTGAAACCGTAGTCCATCTCTAACTACAATTAACCACGGTAAACTGTTAACAAAATCTACAACCCTAAGTGTTGTGTAAGATTTCACGAGAAGAAGAACTATTTTCTGTAATAGTGGACTAAGAAGTTCCATCACAACGAGACAACTAGGGTTTTAGTAGATAATCTCTGTAAAGGGATGAAATAATTGTGAGAGAAGGGAACAATAAATTGTAATCTCCCAATGATAACCTGAACTTGGTCAACTAGGGTTTTAGGAGACAATATCTATAAAGGAATGAAATACCTGTAAGAGAGTGAAACAATAAATTTTAATCTCTCAATGACAACCTCGACTTGTTTATGCATGTTGCGTGCAATGAAGGGAAGAATGGTTACCCATTGAAAATTAAACAATACATCCATCTATGGAGGAACAATCTACAAAAGAAGGAATCCAAAATATAAACATAAACTTATTCAAACCTTACCTAAAACAGATAATTGACAATTATGCACTCATACCTATCAAGATGGAACCAAGATGTTGGATTCAGGTCAAGCTAATCCATCAATAATATATAAAGAAAGCAACCAAAAATATGTTTATTACCAGTTCAGATCTATTTGGAGACCTAGGCCGAGAGACTGGACTAACATATACCATCCACAAATATAAAATGGTATAAGGAGCCGCAAATAAGTGTAGTGATGGTTACCATTTTGCACTTCCCGGCTAACCAACACAATGGAATGAACCCTAGTGCATTTTCAATTGAGGACCAGTTAGCCTAACTTCTTGCCCTAGTAGTGGTGGATCTAACCCTTGAAATAGTGTCTTTTGATTGCACGAGGAATCAGGAGGTGTAACCAACACTTGGCAGAAGATCCACGACCCCCGAGAACCTTCTTTTCTCACCTGGAAGGAGGGTGTATTTACATAGGATTAAATCAGGACACAATGAATTCAATATGATATATCAACATTAATCAACATCCACATACCTGTCAAGAGCAATTGTTACCATAAAAATAGGGTAATTGTTATTAAATTTCTTGTATCATTGCAAGAAACAGTAAGAATTTTTATTTATTTATTTGTTATGGTAAGTTTAAATGGTAGAGTAGGTTCATTCTATTATCTTGCAATGGATTTATACCATATAAATTAGGTCGAGATAATCTCGAGTCCTTATTTTATAAAACTCTATGCATGGATATAGGCAAAAGAAAATGGATAAAAATTAAAACTCAATTTCGTTGGTGAGAGTTAACTCAAAGATGGTTTATCATTTATGTTAAATGTTGTACTTTTTTGTTTTGCTATGTTTTTTATAGGTATAATGACTAGGCAGTCCATACTCGTGATGTCATGATGACGTAAACATGCCAACTGCACATATAGTGGATCAACCAGAAATCGCCATGTGTAGACTCTGTACAGGTGTATGCTGGTGTTATTTTTTTGGTTATGTGTCTTTGGGTGGCCCAATAGGAGCCTACCACATGGCCCAACTAGAGGCCTCCATGTGGTGCCTCCACACTGGTAAAATTTTTTCTATTGAGCCCACCTCGACGAGGATCAATCGTATGACCTGAAACACACAAAATCTAACCTCCACTATCTCTCCTACACTTTGTTTCTTAACCTTATGGGTTGCCACATCGATTTACATTTTATGTATTTCCACATTGGGAGAAGGGATTGGGCATTAGCCCTGGACCTTGGTTGTGTCACCCTCCATGAGACCCTCAAGGAAGACTTAAGAAAAGAGGGTGTGGAATAGCCCCAACCCCTATTCATCAAACCATTCATACGACCATGTGTGGATTAGAAGGGATCTACGAGAATGGCACTGAGGATTTAATCCGAGCCTGTGGTGCTATGGTGTGTCATGGGATGGGTGTGGAGCCGTGTCCAATGAGGGGGGTAGTTAAGGCCGACCCCCACTCACATGGTTAGGTGTGTAACTGAAGACAGATGTTTAGGGGATAGCCCAGTGGTGGCAGGAAGTTATCTCCCACCCCCGTCAGCATCCACATGACCATAGCTCCAACGAGAAAGGTGCCAAAGTCAGTGGGAGAGGAATATTGGCGCCAACCCCTGGCCTTATTGGCGACCATGTGGCCCTAGTTTTACGCTTAAGGGGTTATTGGGAAAATTAATAAAGGGAAAAAATGCACCGATGGTGGGTGAAATTATTGCCTCCTAATCTGTTTAAAGGGATACATTTTTTTCACATATAGCAGATTCTGTCAAATTGAGGGACGAATAGAAAAATTTGTTCAAGGAAGCATAACTTGATAAATTTTTGGTCATTTTGAGCCCAAGAAGAGCCTAGATAGGGTAATTTTGGCATTTTGAATCACTTAGCATCCTTAGTTTACTAATTGAAGAAATTTTGGAAGGACTATTTGTAGGATTGATTCTTTTATTGTGAGAGACAATAAGTGGTTTGATGCAGTTTTGAAGGAATTTTGATCATGGAGAGAACCTTGTAGGGGTTTTCCAGCCTTGCTATATTATCTGCTAGAGTTGTGACTTCTTTGGTGCAACCCTTATTTATCCTTTCTCATTATGTGTTTTCGGGAAATCTCTTTTCATTACTTCAATGAGGAGTTGTTGTAAATTGTATACTCAGTTCCACATGGAGTACAGTGACTTGATGTGAGAACCCCTTTCATTTTGAACTTTTTTATTAATTCTTATAAATGGTCATACTTTTAGAGTGAGATTTCTTTTCAAGAGAATGTTTCCTTGTACGAGAAACTAGCCACTCAATTGTAAAAAAAAAATCATGTACACTTTTACCACTAAACTATATGGAGAAATCTAGCTATGTTCAAAGGATTGAAGATGTAGCCTTGGAGGGGTGAACTCTGTCATAAAAATTTGTTCTTCCCTCTCTTCATAATTTGTATCTTTGGTCAAATGTGAATATGTTTATTGTTTAAATTTCATGTGAAAAGTAACTCATCATCCTCGAAGAGATTATAAAACTTGTTTACATGAAGACCCATTTTGTTTACTTGAAAATTAGTAGAGGACCCTCAAACATTGGGAGGAGAATTTCTCCTCCAATTTTAGATCAATTTGTATTAGAGCCAATTATGAGCAAGTTGCAGGTATGGGAAATAAGATGAATGTTGAAAAACTCCAAGAGTCATATGAGATTAACTTGTCTATTCGAATGGAGAAAGTTGAGATGAGGAAACTACTTGAAGTTGTTTAGGAGTAGAAGATGCATGTGTGTCTTCAGTTGCAACATATTTTGGAGGAAAAATTTGGTGAGATCTACAGTCAAGAAACAACAAATAATTCCACCAACATGAAGCCAATTTGTGGATATGCTCTAAAAACAATATATGTTCTCTATGTGGAGAATGATGCATGTGAGCTTTGTGAGCATATAAAATACTATTCTTATGTGTTTGTTGGTAAAAGTGGGTGACTTGAGTCATCTTCGACTTCAAAATTAGCATCTAAAATAGAAATGATGGGTGGAAAATAAAAGGAGGTAATTAACATATCTAGTTCTAAATATTATGTTTATGTCGATAACACATATTTTGCAGCATTTGAAAAACATGCTAAATGGATTGGTATGAAATATTTAGCTCAGATGGGTTATGAAAAAGGGGGGCCTAGAATCAATGTCCAAAATCTCGCTAATCCTAACGAGGTGAACGACCGACCAAGATATGAAGGATTCAGTTATTTTCATGGAGAGTTTGGAGAGTGTTCTAAACTTTTTAAGGAAAATAAATCATCAAATGATGATATGTCACACCAAGATGTTAGTGATAATGGAAAATTTTCTCCCAAGAGAGATGAATGTTTTAAAGGAAATGAAAAGTCTGGTCCTCATTGTCAAAGTTACAGACCAAGGGATCAGTATAAGTGTCGTAGAAATTTTAAAAATGTCGGTAATTTTGATTATTAATGCGAGATGTATCCTTGAACATTTTGTGATGTAGTTGACCATTGTGCGGCCAATTTTGAGCAACGAAAATTTATGGTGAAGAGAATGGAGAAAATTATTGGAATATAGCATGAAGAAACTCCCTCAAGTTTAAATACTGGCTTGTTTATTTACAAGCGAAATTATTTTTGTAGCCATTTCAACATGAATGGGAATGTGAATGAAAGGTGTTGGAAAATTCATCCATAACTTCATCCCAAGAAGGACAAAGAGGTCATGCAATCCATTGGAAGTAAAGTGATAGGTGGAAAAGAGGATACTGGTATAATTCCTAAGGCGACCTTCAAAGTAGAAAGGATGCACAAAGATAACCCATAAGCCTAGGAGAGACAAATATTGGGTAGATTGTTTTATATGGTTTTCTTGCTTTGTAAAATTTTAAATAATTGTTGAACATTACCATTTTGGGTACTTTATAAAGTGAAGAAAAGAATAATCACTTATTTGAAATAAGTATTTTTTCTTTGACATGTCATGTTATGTTGGCTTGTTAAGGAGTTTAATTGTTTGACTTTTTTGGATGAAAATTTGTATGTGGATGAGTATGTCTATAGTTGTGTCATGTACGCATTGATAGAAGTGTTTCAAGATGAATCTTGTCATGAATGAAATGTTTAGTAAATATTGTACATAAAATGAATATGTTTATGTGGACATATCCAAATGTGTCATTGAATCATTAGCGCCAGAGTACCTTAGAGTACAAGTGCAATTTGAGGACAATAAACAAAAGTATTAATAAATGCATGGCAACCATTGACTTGGTTTTGATTTCCAAGATGAAAAAATCAATTTGATATTCAACAAAGAGGGAATTGGAGATGAATTTTTTTTTCAGAGAAGAAATATGGTTTTGGAGAGAGTGCTTATATTCCATCCATAAAAGGTTTGGTTCTTGCACGGTTATAAGAATTGTGGCTTGATTCTTGACATGAAGTTAAGTAAATCACACATAGGATAGGTGGAGTACCTTGATTGGAGCTTGAAGGAACTAATTTAAATATAACGTAAAGGATTGGAATTGGGAACGTTTATGATATTTTACCTTATTTTCTTCACTAGGGTAAGATAATATTTTGGGGTCAAAAATATCCTAATGGGGAGGTATGATCTAGATATCGAAATTTGGCTGAAATTTTGAAGTAATCATAATCTTTTGAAACCAATTTCAATTTGTAGTGTTCATTGTTCTGATTCCAATGACACTTGAATCACCTCAATATGATGTTGTATGAAGAATTTATGATTTTCTGAAGTTTTTGACCAACAACAAAAAAATTTGTGGGTAGGTTGACTAGGCTATTAAGTGGGCAGTCTATACTGCTGATGTGATGATGAAATCAGCATGCCAACTCAGTGTACGTTGGACCAACCTAAAATCATCAGGTTTCAAATCGATACAATTTAATGACGATGTTATTTGATTGGTTCGTGGTATTTGGGTGGCTCAATACGAGGCTTCCACATGGCCCAGCCAAAGGCCACCATGTGGTGCCTCCACAATGGTATTTTTTTTAAATTGAGTCTGGACGCCTCAGCAGGGATCAATCGGGTGACATGAAACACACAAAATATTTCCTCCACCTTCTCGCCTATGCTTTTTTTCTTAACCTTATGGGGTGCCACATCTGTTAGCCTCCACAATGTACCAAGGCTGAAAGGATATCTGCGGAGGTAACTTCAAACCAAGATTTTAGTTTGGTAGCTAGCCCTACCAAACCAGAGAGGGATCCCTATATGAAAATCATAGCGCAAGGTTTTGAAGGAAGGAAGAATGGATTTTAAGATAGATATCTCAGCTCTAGGGTTTTGAAACATTTAGGGCTTTTCTACTTGAGGAGGGATGAAAATTAGGTAACTAGGTCAAATTATCAAAGGTTAGAGATGCAAGGGATATAGAGGAGCAATATAGCTATGCTTTTATGATGGATTTAGGATTTTTTTGGTGTATTATAGGGTTTTAAAGAGAAATATATCATAATTATCATGTGCACCATGAATTCATTAATCAAGAATGAAAATTACACAAAATGACATTCCTAAGAAAAAAAAGCTTTCATGAAAATAATTCTTCTTATAAACCTCTTATGAAAATCATTGAAGAAGCAAGATATGCTAATGATAATATTATATAATTCATATAAAACTATAGCATAGAGAAAACAATATCACAAATTCACAATACGAGAAATCCTAAATAATAGCTGCAATTCATACTTTGATTTCCTGTGTGAAATGATGAAGTACAGGCTACAAGAGTTTCACCCTCTCATGTCGAACAATAACAATGAATAAATAATCCATACACATAGAATCAAAAACAACTTCCCTTCTCTCAGGGGTTGCATCGCTCAGTTCAAGAACAACTCACAATAGTCTCTCAACAAAACCCTAATGTCCAGGGAGGTTTGAAGTAACCCTCCAAATAGATTTGACTAAGCTCCTCCTCATCAATAAGGTAAAAATTTACATAAAATTTACCATAACAGGCCCATGTAAATCATATTTACAACAAATCAAAAATAAGAAAGAGTAATCACATCATCAGACCAATTTTAACTAAGAAAAAACTCGAAAAAGTGCACAGAGGGAAAGGTGCCACACATGACTCATAAAGCGCTCTGCCTAGATTGTGAGAGATTTTTTGAGGCCTTCCCTTGCTCTGAATCCACTTCCGAAATATATTATGGAAAGCTGAGGATATCTAGTTATCATTAGAAACATCAATAAATTCAAATGGACAACCCATGAGGGATAAAATTGGTGTTTCCCACAACTACTCATTGAAAGTGCACCACCTTTTTCAAAATAGTGGCAGAAAGTTAGTTTTCGACCCCTTTTTTTACCTTTTCTCTCCTCCGTTTTTCTAAAAAGGCACCCAAAGTGGACAGATGACATGTATGGGTCAATATATATGTAGGCATATCAATTTTTTGGCATTTTTATGCTTGTGGAAAAATCGTAGCACCTTGGCGTTGCGCTTTTGGCTGTTCTGCAATTTCCAATTTTTCCAAAAGCCACAAAAAACAAAAAATTTCCAACTTCAAAATTTCACCAAAATTTTTTCGGGAATACTTATGATAATTTCTAACTCTGTGAGGGAGGCTTCAGTATAAAATTTGGCTTATCCTTCTCTTTTTTCTCATTAGGGTTTCCTTGAAAATTTTCTTCTACTACTTGATTCTTACATGAGAGACCCAATTTCTTGTGTAGTAATGCATGGACATGTGTCTTTATAGGTTGTTCCTATTTTCCTTTTTGAGAAGCATTTCCGTGTGGAAATTCACTCTATCAAGAAATCCTACATTTTATTTTTCAATTTCTACCAAGATGAGCTCATCAACTGTCATTTGAGTTCTTGGTGGAGATCCTTCTTTCTATTGCTCAAGTGCCTTCTTGAGGCATCTTTTCCTTGGTCTCTTTCCTCTAATCTGATCTTCCTGATCATCTGAATCATAAATATGATTCACTACCTTAACTTTTACATTATATTTTCTCAAATCAAGCTTGGGATTATTTAAGATTAGTTGATTTACATTTAATTGCATATTCTATTGGTGCAAGAATAAAACTAAGAAGTTGGCCATTAAAAAAATATCTTTAAGTTCTCTGCTGAAAAGCTCTATATAGGTGTAAAAGACTTACCGTTTGTCCAATGCTTGTTTGAAGTTGTTGTTATCCCTCGCGCGCTTGAAGGAGTTTTCCTCGTAAACCTGCAGTCACAAACAAGAAAAATATTACATAGCACCTGTATAGAAATCATCATAAACCATGCTTATCATAGTGATGAAGGAATCTATGAAATAAACCATTGATTGAAAGCTTATTGAGAAAAATGAGTATATTTGTATTAATTTCAAAAGAAGAAAATCCTTACAACCTGAGCCTTGATGTTGCACAGGACTTTTCGGGGTCCGAAGCAGGAGTCTCCTTTACTTTGATAAGCTCTGCACTCCTCCAACCAAGACAAATAGAGATATGTAATCTCTCCTCACAAAAGTCTTAGTTAACTAAGTCTAAATCTCAACAGCACTTAACCTCAAATATTCTTAAGCTTGAACTCCCTTTGAGGCTACCCAATGCCTCTTTTTATAGTGGAAAAGAGGAGGTTTTTTGTTCCAAGTATGAAGGGATAGAATCCTCCTTCAAAGGGATAAGCTCCTCACATCAAGGGGTTAGCTCCATAAGGTAAGGGATTCATGCACCTCACAAGAGCGGTTCTGCCACCACAAGATCCATTCTAGAAGCTTCCAGAATTTACTTTAATTGAGCTTTTTGGGATTTACTTGCGCCTTTTTAATCTTACAGGGGTCCGCACCTATAACAAAGATAAAGTGCGTTCAGGAACGCAGGAAAGCTGAACATTGGGTGCGGGACCGCAGGTAAGATAGCCAGAAAGTGCGACACCAAAGTTTAGGAGACTTTTAGGAATTTTTTCTGATTTTCAAGGCTTGACATGAGGAACTGATATGTTAGACTTGCAAAAGGGAGAAGTATGAGTAATAATGAGCTCATACACACGGAAGAATGTCAGGATGACAATTTTCAGTGTAATAGATTTCCCCCTAAGGTGCAAAGTCTGGAATAGATGATGCTGAAGTCTGTCATATATGAAGAGTGCAGTACATTATCATTTCAAGGATCATCCTGTGGTCACCCCAGTCAGCACCTGTAAAAACATTCAATGCAAAATATATATGTATACATATCATCACTGAGGTAGGCATTCCCATACTCAGATTAAAATAACTAAAAATTGATTCAACTGTTTTGATACAGGAATGATTTTGAGTACATGACAGTATAGACATGTGTGAACACAGTATGGACGCAGCCATCTGTTTATAAATAGTCCACTGTATAAATGATAACAAAATTCCTCGCAACCTGAGTGGTAGAAACTAAATCCAGGGTCTTGATTTCCGCATCTCGAACTAGTATGATTCTATCCATGCGAATGAATGTGTCGAAGTCGAACATGGTAGAAACCACTTGATTACCAGTCAATGATGTAAACTGTTAACAAGTGTGAGAGTAGCCACCAGTAATGTAAATGGCTCTCAAAGTACCCAGTACAATCCATGAAATGTGAATGAATGAGCTGAAGTCGAACATCTCACGGAATCATTCGATCGAAGGTCGATGATGTAACTCGTCGTCGAAAGCGAGAAACCTGCCATTAAGGCATGCAGATTTCAAGGTACTGATGATTTCTAGATCAACTTCCCAGATAATGAGTTGTCCTCGATAGAAAGCGATCCGTCGTAGGCAAGCCCACAACACGAAATCATAGATCAAGTTTTGAAAATATATTAGCAAGGACTAACTCAGGGATGGTCAAAATGGATGACAGATATTTTGCAGATGAATGGTTTATTTAAACTGTCCTCTTGAACACATAACGACACTGCAGATGGCTTGGCGACAATTGACCCAAAGCTAATACCCAGAAACCGGATGAAAAATTTCAATGAGGTTTGATTAACTGTTAGGCAAAGGATTTCCCAACCTAGGTGAATGAAAGTGTCGTGTTCAAGAGTGGTTGACTGAATTTTCGAAGAATCAAAATACAACAAACACGCCCATTTTCCTCTCTTTTCCCCCACCATTTCTGGCAAGTACCTCTTTATTTTTTACAAGCTTGAGGAGGATAACATTTGCTTGTTTATAAGCTCATCCTTCGGATGAGTCCAACTTAGTTTAAGATTTGAACCCTAAGAAGCAGTGGTTTGTTCCTGTTGAAAATTAAACAGGTCCTTTACTGTTAAATTTTAACGAGTCCAGTATAGGAGAAACTCGGTGTTTTTCAATTTTAGGGAGTTTGAAGAAAAACTTAAGAAAACTCCATGGGTGTAATTTTTCGTAAATTTAGTCTCTCAGGCCCGAAAAAGGATAAAATAATGCGGGAGAGAACTCTATTGACCGTAATTATTCAACGTATACCTTTTTGTAAATAGTCCATTTCAATCCGTAAAAGGGGTAAACTTATATTGAAGGGACGATTATTCATTTACTTTAACGAGTTTGAACAATCAAGTACTCGGCAATATTTTCATGTTTAGAGAGTCTGAAAAGGGCTTAAAAGAGAACTCCAATGTTTCGCTTTTTCGTGAATTTTTGAAAGAGTCCGAAAAAGTGATAAAAGTATGCTCTTTGTTGAAAAATGATCAACTCTCCTGAAAAATCCAATTTCTGCACAAAAACTTGAAACATTACACATACCTGTTTAAGATGAGTAAAAATGCTTCAAAAATACCCTTTTTAAAGTAAAAAATAAATAAATTAAAAATTCATCTATTCGAAAAAACTTATAAAAAGGACTTTTTCAACTTCATTTTTACCGTTCAAGTTCAGAGTGAAAAGTAGAAGCTTTTGGGTAAAAAATTTCCTGTGAAGATTTTGGAAAATCCGTCCGTTGAAATCAAGAACTGTCAGTCCCAGGTAATCCATGACCTCTTAATCTTGCATTTCATCCGTTTACAATTCATTTTTAGGCTTTAAATCTTATTTTTAAGGGAAAAATATGGTTCAAAAATTACCCGCGGGGGTCCGCAGGTGCCACGCATGGTACCTGCGGACCCCGACTTTTTTCTAGAATGAAAAAAGTCGTGGGTCCACACTTTCCTTACAGAACGTGTGCGTTCCTACGCACTGTTTACAAAGGTAAAGTGCGGTCCCCGCGCATTTAAATTTAAAACTCAAATTTCTCTTTTGCCGCACAAAATTTTTCAAACTAGATTGTTCTAATCTATCTTTTTATGTATTGTAGGATTAACAAGATGTTGATTTGGAGAGAACGTGAACACGGGGACGTGGATGATGCTGCAATGCTCCATATGCCCATAATGAAAATATTAAGAGCATGCGGTTTATATAAGTTCTGGGCCATCCAAGGCATGAGAGCACAGGCAGAGCTCCTGACATGGCTGGTTAACAGGTGGAATGTGCAGGACCAATGTTTCATTATTGGAGGCCACCAGCTCGAAATCGAGCTGGAGGAAATTTATTTTCTGATTGGTTTGTCCAAGAGGGGTGAACAACTCTCCTTGTTTGGGACTAGGCTAGGTGGCCAGACTGTCGCTAGTCTTCGGCAAGAATTTTGTAATGATGAAGCAGATCCCAGGGACAAACGGATTGATATAAAAACTATCATCCGTCTCGAGCTGAAATTTATTGCATTTACTGTTACCAGGCTGTGTGGGAGTGCAGCATTGCATGTAGCTACCGGTTCTCAGATGCGCATTGCTGTGGACTGTTTTCGCGACACCATTTTCAACTGGTGTGACACTGTGTTGGCTAATATAAAAGGCCAACTAACTAGAGCAAAAAATGGGAAACTGAATAACTTTGGATATGGATCCATTTTCGTCTCCTTTTCTCTAGAGAGGATTCTGATGCTAGCTCCACATAGTATCCCTGTTGATGCCGGTCGACTTAGAGAACCTAGGATGGTTCGTTGGTCCGCATTGATGGCCCGTCATGGTATTGAGAGCGCTAAGATTGTTCGATTTCCTTCTTCATATTTTCGTTGGCTCGATCGCCAAATTTTTGTCATAGAGGACTTTCCATGCGCTGGGATAGATTTCCGCGGCGACCGAGAGATGACTCTCCCAGCAGGGGAACAGTGGGATGACTCAGGTAAAAAATCTTTCTTCAACAGTTTCTAAGTTCTAAAAAAAAAATTATTTTTTAAATCGTCTTGAAAATTCATAACCAAAATTTTGTTGAATACAGATGTGGGCCCACAGCAACCAGCCCATCTCCAACCTTATGAAAGAAGACAACCAGTTGCAGCCGCACCAGCTCCAGCAGGCCAATCAGTAGAAATCTTGACTGATTTAGAGCATCATCTAGAGCGTTTGACTCTAGATATTCCGGAGACAGACATAGATGACATTCCACTCAGATTTCAGAGATATGTGATTGGTGGTCCAGGACCTTTTAGGAGGTTCCTGTGCCGGGTGGCTCGGGCAGTGGTTTCTTATCGTGATCACCATCAGTGATGGGATGATCGTGTTGTAGACTCATATTTTTGACTTTTTGTGTTATCATTTGCCGATCATAAGGTGTTTCCAACCTATGATCGAAGACGATGTATATTTTTTGAAAACACTTCTATCCTATGATATATCACTATTTACCGGCTATCTGTATACATGTTATGAATGTTATTTGTTTTACTGTTTTGATCACTGCAAATGTCGATTTATCATACTAGAAGCAACTGCATCTGCTAATGTATTTAAATGTCTTGGAATATGTTGATATTCAATGTAGTCAAATTCACGTTCCAAGAGACAAACTCTTAAAAATAACCATAACAACACTGGATTTCTAATGGCATAAACCCTGTTAAGCTGTAATACAACAAGTTCAGAATCCAACCTCACAATCAAACTCCAAATCCCAAATGATATGGACTCAGATAATAACTCAATCACTGCACTATACTCGGCAATGTTATTCGTTGTTTGACCAAGGCTTACCCCATGCATGGAAACTAACTCGTCAGAGGGTGAATAGATAACCCAAGCCGCGGAAGAAATGTTCCGTGTACTACGACAAGCACCATCAGCAAAACCAATGTAGGTTTGAAGAGACGTCGACATCTGCAATATCAAGAGTAAAACTCAGATAAGCAGGAATAGTGATAAAACACACTTCTAAACTAGGCACACCAGCAGTAAAGAAATCTAACCTAAAAAATAAAAGATCTCCATACCAAGTTTAAGCATAATATCGCTTCAGATATAACCCATTTCTGGGCTTATCTAAAGGGATACCATCAAAATCTATCAGCTCATAGGCCCCTTTTTCCAGCTTTCGCTTAACAATGAAAGGACCATGCCACATGGGCACGAATTTCCCAGCTCCTAGCTTATCATTGGCTTGATCATAAACTAAGACTAGGTCTCCTTCTAAAAAATTTCGAGGGGTAACACTTCTATCATACTGAGCTTTTACTCTTTTGACATGAGCCTCGTTTGCTATTGCAGCGTTTCTCCGATTTTCATCCAATTGAGCCAAGTACAAAAACGTTTCTCCTCTTCAGACATAGCTAGGAGTAACTCTATGGCTAATTTCAAAGATGGAATTTCGCATTCAATCGGCAACACAGCTTCCAAACCGTAAACGAGTTGAAAGGGAGTGAAACCAGTTGATTTTTTGACTGAAGTTTGATATGCCCAAAGTGCTGAAAATAACATGGAATGCCAATTCATTTTGTGAATACCAATAATTCGTTTGATCATGGTGACTAAAAATTTATTTATGGCTTCAACTAGACCATTGGCTTGTGGATAATATGGAGTGGAACTATCATGGTGTAGGCCAAGTTGTTCTATCAACTCAGTCATCATGACATTCCGAAAATGGCTTCCATGATCAGTAATAATCGCTTGAGGAACACCGAATCTCGCAATTATGTGATTAAATACGAAAGTTGCAGCAGTTTTTCCATCAGCCGAGAATGTAGGCATCGCCTCGGCACACTTAGTAAAATAATCTACTGCTAAGATAATATAGGCATGCCCCCCGCCCAAGTGAGGGTTACATGTAATAAAATCGATACCCCATTTCGCAAAAGGACCAACAGCAATTATGGGATGAAGAGGAGCGGGTGGCGCGCGCATCTTACGATCAAAAAGTTGACAATTGTGGCATTTTCGGACTGCATAAATACAATCTTTGAATAACGATGGCCAGAAATAACCAGCGCACAATATCTTTTGGGCTATGGCGTACCCAGACATATGACTGCCACATGCTCCAGAATGGCAGTCATTTAAAACCTTTTCGGCTTCTTCATGAATAAGACAGCGTCAGAAAACATAATCCGCTCCACGACGATAAAGTGTATCACCAATAATATTATACTGTTGGGATTGGAAACATATCTTCTATCTCTGAGATTGTGACATTTCAGGCCGAAAAGATTGGGTTTGGAGATAAACGATAATATCTCCATACCATGGATCAAGAGTACTGATAAGAAACAGAGATTCATCCGCAATGGGTTGCTCTGCCACAGTTTTAGTATCAGTAGAGGGGAAATCACACATTAGTTCCGCAAAAACCAAGGATTTCTTCGCCTTGGATTTTTCAAATTCCAAGTCGAATTCCTGCAGGATGACTATCCATTTGTAATACTTTCCCCCTAGCAAGT
Organism: Pinus albicaulis; assembly: GCA_034641835.2. NCBI lineage: Eukaryota > Viridiplantae > Streptophyta > Pinopsida > Pinales > Pinaceae > Pinus > Pinus albicaulis. The sequence continues at coordinate 47,244 of JAXQQM020069425.1, forward strand.
GTTTGGTCAAAATGTACATCATAGGGTTGCAATCAGAAATTACCGTAGTTTTGCGTAACAATATGTAATGTCTAAATCGTTGGACAGCTTGAACAGCTGCCAAAGCCAATTTCTCCACATGCGTATACTTAATCTCAGTCGGATGCAGATTTCGACTAAGATAGTAAATCACATGTTCAGTATGAGATTCATCTTCCTGAACTAACACCATCCCAATGGTGGAATGAGAAGCAGCGAGGTACAAAATGTAATCCTGGTTGTAGTTGGGAGGATGCAATAACGGTGCATGGGTTAACGCGTATTTAAGTGCATCAAAAGATCGATCAAGGATCTCATCCCAAAAGAATGGAATGTTCTGTTTCAGCAACCGGGTAAAACCTTTTGTAAGCTCGGCGTAGTTAGGAATAAATTGACGTAAAAAGTTTGCTTTCCCCTACAAACTTTGGAGTTGGCGTAAAGTCGAAGGAGGAGGTAATTTAACAATAGCCTCGACCTTCGATGGATCGATGCGAATACCTTCTTTCGAGACAACAAATCCCAGTAAACGACCCGACTCTACACAAAAAACACATTTGTGTGGATTTAGCCGAATTCGATAATGCCGACATCTCATAAAGATAGCACGTAAATGTGTAAGATGGTCAGCCCTGCGTGATGAATGAGCAGGTAAATCATCGAGATACGGTTGCACAATGTGCTTAATGTCATGAAACGCATAAGAAATTTCCCTTTGAAAAGTTGCTCTAGCGTTCTTCAATCCAAAGGGTAGTTTGCAGTAAGAAAATGTCCCCCACGGAAAAATAAAAGATGTTTTTGGCTGATCAGTAGGGAGTATGTTTATTTGATTATACCCTAAAAAGCCGTCCATAAAGGAAAACATTTCACTGCCGGCACAATCATCGATTATTTGATCGATATAGGGAGTTGGATAATTGTCTTTTGGACAAGCTCGATTAATATCCCTATAATTGATACATACTCGTATCGTTCCTTGTTTTTTAGTCACAGGAACAATATTAGATACCCAATCTATTAAAGGAACCGGATAAATGAAACCTGCACGAAGTAATTTTTCAACCTCTGCTTTGATAGCAGCAACTTTTCTAGGATGCATTTGACGTAGACGTTGACGGACAGGTTTGACATCCGGGTAAGTCTTGATTTCTTGTACGACAATTGATGGATCAATTCCTGGCATTTCTTCATAGGACCAGGCAAACACATCACGGAATTCTTGAAATAGGGCTTTATAAGTTTGAATTTCTTCTTCAGTATAGGAAGCACCTATATGAATGTTTTCAATTATTCCAGGTTTTACTGAAATGTCAATTGGAATCGTTCGAGAAATATTTTCCAAATTTAACTCAGAATCAGGATTTTTCAATGGATTCTGTGGTTCCTTGACATATTCAGCAGTAAAGATTGAAGCGAAATCATCTTCAAAATGATCTAGTTCAGGTAAAAATGAAGATCGGTGATGTAGATCTTCCCATGGTAAATCGTCAACAGACAATAATTCACGAATCTGCTCATCAGAATGAACAGGTTCAGGAAATGTCGTTGTGGCTGAGCTAGATATAGAAAGTGATTCCTCATGGATCCCATTCACTGGATCAATTTCGGTTGAAGAGGGGTCGGAAAATGACTGTACAACCTGATATGCAAGTTCAAATGGACTCAAAGGCATCATGCCATCAATTGAATCTAACTCAGATTCGGAAGGTACGATCCAAGGATCATCAAACATAACAGAGTCTGACGAAATCATATGAATAGTTGCAACAAAAGGCGATACGTTAGGAGGAGGAATGGCAAAAGTTCCTAGCAAACCAGAATATTTAATCAAACCTACTCCAACATCCTTGTATGGGATAGCCGCTTTACCAACATGCTGGATTGTTTCTGTAGAGGCTGGGTCGGAAGAAAAATAAGTTAACTGATCTATTGTAACGATCCTTCCTTGATATGGAAATTTTATGAGTCGGAAGACCGAAGAAACAATAGCAGTCATAGCATAAGACCAACTACAACCCAGAAGAAGGTTGTAATCAAGAGGGGCATCAACCACTTCCACATCTAGATTTACAATTTTACCTTCAACCCCTATGGGTAAATCCTGCAAAATACCAAAAGGGTGGAAACCTCGACCATCAAAAGCCTTAAGAATCGTCGGAGATTGGTTCAGCGTAGGAGAACCAAGAGATTTCCAACACTGAATCGACATAATACACGTTGAAGCTCCCTCATCAATCACAGTCCGATAGATTGGTCTGTTTTTTACTAACACTGGTATCTAGAAAGCCATCTGATGAGGTAGACGAGGTGTACTATTTTCTAGATCGAAGATTATAAGATTAGAATCCTGAATATCAACAGCTCCTATGGTAGACAAAATCAATTTACGTTGTGCTGGGCATGATTGCTGCACTTCCAAAGCCAACATTGTTGAAGGGGAAATAGCTAAGTCTTCAACAATGTTGTAATTCTGAGCAGCTCTCGCATGTGGATTGAAAGTTGATTTACGAAGAACACCTTTAGTAGGCGATTTGATTATTAAGTCTGGATTTGGTTTCTCGATCTGTAGCGGACCAGAAACAGGAGGAGGTGTAGTTGATGTATTTGCATTAGAAGATTCTTCTTCTTTACCATCAACAGGATTCTTAGTACCATAATCTTGCGATCGCGTCACAATCCTTACATGAGACATCATCAAAATGGGCTCTTCTGAAGCAGTCGAGGTAGAACCAACCATCTTACTATCTTGAGTCGGAAAGGGATCCTTCAAGACAGCAGGTTGTGAACCTTTGACGAATTTTGCAACCTCGGCCCGATGTGGGCATTCCTTAGTAAAATGATCTTCGTCACAAATGTAACAAGGATAACGTGGTTTACGTTTTTTGTCATTGGATTAATTTTTATCAGTTTTTTCTTTCGAATTATTTTTGTTTTTATTCTTCCCCTTCTTTTTACTACCGGATTTAGATTTAGTTGTAGATGTCTCCACAACATGAATATCGGTAGAAAATTCGGGGGAAGATTCTCCTTTTGGGGAATCAGGTAAAGTTATAATTGGAGAATAATTATTTGAAGATTTCTTCTTACTTTTAGTATTGATCGTACCAATAATACTGTCAGCGGCATGAGACCCTGAAGGAGCAGCAGCTATTTCACCTTGTTTTGGAAGGTGTTGACGAAGGAGGAAAATATGTCCGACCAGCAGTAGGGGATCTCCCAGTAGAAAGTCCCAATTAGACTTTGAACCGTTTGGAATAGGGATCCCGTCCGGGGTGTGGGTCCGGCTACCGCTTAAATGACTTTCTCTTCGGTCTTGAAGAACCTGATTGAATCTGCAGACATAGACTTTATTCACATGATACAGAATACATGACTGATGTATCAAACTGATATATAACACTGTGCGTAGCAAGGTGATGAACAAAAATGCATACGCCCAGGAAGTGTCGTTAGCAACACATCTATGGGGTAATGCATGCAAGATAATCTGACCACCAAAGAAACAGTTCTTTGTGGCAAGAATATCCCTTAACTTTCCGAAAGATGCAACAAAATGCTAATAAAATAGTTCATTAACATTCATTGTGAGAACAAATGGTAAACTTGAGCATCATCAAACACAATCACAGATAGCTATGGAGCATGAATGATACTATTAAGAACACAGCTTCATTAATCATACGATATTCTGAAACTATACGCAGAATACACACAGTATTGTCACAGCTAAACACATCATCCAACAAAGGGGTTTTAACAAGTATCTGTATTACATATGAGTAAGAGTATGACCCTTCAATTACAATGCAATATTTCTCTTCAGTCCACAAAAGAGAAGCCCTTCCTATGTACCCCGCAGGGGTATTTATAGATTCAAGAAACGCCCTTTGGGCTTTCCGACGCTTTGACTTCCCGACGGTTCAGCTGCCCTGCGACCTTGGAAGAACATGCGACCTGCGGAAGTGATTACGACTTGCGACTTAGGTTTAGGTGCGACTTGCGAATCAGGCGTATGCGCAACCTGCGACCTGGGGACGGTTGCGACCTGCGACCGAAAGAACTTAGCTATGGAGGTGGTCGTGTGATTGAGAGATCTGGAGCGTCAATCTTCTTCCCCTTGAGGAAATCTCGCCAGGTCTGGTAATCCGCTGCTATAGGGGAGACTAGAGGGGTTTCCTCTTTTAATCGATGCATACATTCCAGGGCATTCGGTATCAGAGTTTCCTTCTTCTGGGAGATCTGGATTGAGAGGGAGGCAAGCTTGGTATAGATTTGTACTGGAGTGACAAGCAACCGATTTAGGTTCTCTTGTGATGCCTCAAATTCTGGTGCGGCAGCAGCTTGTCTCACGGGTTGCAGAAAAGACTGAATTTCCTGATCTACTTGCTCCCAGTCTTTAGTTTCGTCCAGTGCCCCCAACGACGGAATGTGATGAAGAGCGTTCATGGAGTCTATACCACTGATCAGGTGATTATATGCAGACATCACTTTGTCCAAATCTTTGGCCAGCTTGTCTTTGGACTGCATCTTCATTCGGATTTGTACTTTGGCGTCTTGTGTGTGACTCCAATCCTTCCTAGGCACATTTTCGGGAGCTTGATGGTACTGCGCTGTCCAGTTTATCATTCTGTCCAAAGCTACCGAGGCCTCCTTGAGCTGCTCATGCTTCTCTTTGGTTTCCGCTCGTGCCTCTGCCAATGGGGCAACTGTTTGTTTTAGGGTGAGCATTTCTCTATATACTTGCCTCATGGTCATTTCCAATACATCACATTATTTCATGACTGCCAGTGGGACCTCATTGACTTGGGAAGGCTTACTTTGGAGCTGTCGCACTTCACTCTCCAGTACTGATTTCTCCTGTTCCGCTGCTTTTAGCCTGTTTTGTAGGGAAATAATCTCCCTGCTCATTCTAGTGACATTCTCCTCCGTGGCCGCGGCAAAAGCGGTACCTGCTGATGCTATCATTACAGGGTTAGTCCTTGTATCCAGGACTATGTCCTTTTCAGTGGCAACCGTAGATATGGCGGGATGGCTTTGCGCCAAGGATTTTCTTTTCTCTTGCCGTATTTTGAAGGAGAATTGGTCAAATGTCAATCTAGTCAGGTCGAAGACCTCTTCTTCTTGTTCTCCGGGAAAATCGTCACCAAAGAGGATACTTCTCGTGCCACTCGGAGGAATCTCCAGGGGAGATATGTCGATGTCCTCTATTATTTCATCCTCTTCATCCCATCTTTGTCCTTTTCCTTCCTTCTGTTGCCGGCGCTCGGCTTCCGCCTTGTCATGTTCCTCCTTTTTCTTGCGTTCTGTCTCTGCCTCTGCTTCTCTTTCAGCTTTTCTTTTTCGCTCTGCTGCGGCAGCTTGGTCTGCCTTCTTTTAACGTTCGGCTTTGTCGAGTTCTTCCTTAAGTGCTTGTTCTGCCGCCGCTTGTGCTTCCTTTTCCTGTCTTTCCTTTTCCTCGACCTGTTTCTTTTTCCGCTCTGTCTTTGCATCTTTTCTACGTTTCTCTTCATCCTCCCTTATTTTCTTTTCATCTTCCTTCTTGGCTTGGGCCTCTGCTCCTCTTAGCTGATCCGAGGTGTCAGGCCCCGTACTGGTCCGGATTTTCTTATCCCTGGAGGAAGAAGAGCCTCCTAGTTTATGGCTCCTGTCTTCTAAATTTTGGTGATCCTCTTCTTCTCGGTCAGAGTCAATCCCCGGAGCTAGTTGCCTATCTGCGTTGTACCAGTTTCTTTTCTCATCCTCCGCCAGGCGTTCGACATGCTGATAGCTCCATTTAAACTTGGCCCTCTTACAGTGCTCTGGAACTATCTTGACCGGGTCATATGTTCGGTATTCCAGACTTCTAAAGTGATAACCTTTTATCTCTTCCCCTTGAGCCCCTACTTCTCTGGAGTCCTTGACTGTATAAGCACCGATGGTGAGGGGCAGAGCGGGCCAAGGTTTCTTCTTTCCTTTGGAAAGGACATTGGAGAAACCTGAGGTCATCTGGAAACATACCTCCTGCATAAGCACCTTATCGGTAATAAACCTAGGCAGAGCATGTGGTGCTTTGAATGTGCCAAATACTCGGATGATTGTATATTCAGCGAATGGAAACCAGTGCGCCACCTGACCTAGTGTCTCCATTGCTCGCCAAGACATGCAGGGGGTGTCTTGACCAAATAGCTTCCGATAAAGGGCGGGAATGAATATCTGAGAGATTTGCTCAATATCTGGCTTGTACCTGGATTCCCAGAATACCTTGGTCTGCAAATGGATTGCTCGTGTCTGTGCGGAGTCGTAGTTATGTGGCCATCCCTCAAAATGCAGCCGGGCACAGACAGCATCTAATAGATACGAAGCCATATAAAACTCTGACGGCGTTCCTTCATCTGGGGCTAAAGCCGAAGCCAAATTTGTTTGCATTGAGCCCATTAACATACCAGCCCAGTTGAAACGAGTGCCGTGCACCGTTACATATTCCATTATAGTTTCCCATGCGCCGTTGAAGGTGGTGGCGTCCGGACGTCCGTACAATCTGCAAAGCATGGCGGCCACTAGTTTATACACTTTCCTCAGACCGGCCACCGGGTACTCCTGGTCTTTCTTGACTTTAAATTTGTCCGGTTCCGCCCACCATTTCCTGATTGTATCAACCACAGGTACTTCATTGGCAGAAGCCCATCTCGGGGTAAATTTTTCCTCCGGTTGGGGCAGCGAGTAGTAGACCTGGGCTTCTGAGCCCTCCAACGTTGCGAAAGCTTTACCTTCGCTATCTCGGATTACGAACCTCTTGGGATCCGTTTTCTGTATGATCCAGTCTAATATTTCTAGGCACGGGAAGATGGCTGGATGTGCCTCTGCTAGATGTAATTTGGATCTCTTGACCTTTAGGTATACTTCCCGGTCCGGGAGATCTTCTGGAAACTCGTCTTCTGGTATAGCGAACTCGTGGTATACTTCATACCATCTCAGGCTGTCCCCTTTTGCGAAGGTGCAAAGGGTATCTCTGTATATTGGTGGAGGAGATGTTTGCGCGTCTGTGTCTGATTCTTCTTCCACCACCTGCTTGCCTTTCTTTCGGGACACTAGGGGTGCCATGTCGCTAGAGTCAGAGAGGACCGGTATCGTGTCTGTTCTAAATTCACCTGTTGCATTCAGGAAAGAATCCCAGGATGAGAAGGACATGATGACAATGAGCTAAATACAGTCTATACATGCAGAATTCAATTAACTGTTCTATTGGGGTCGCAGGGTCGCTGATTTAGAAGAAGAACTCATATGCGACCTCGCGACCTCGCGACCAGGTTGCAGGGTCGCAAGGTCGCTAACCCTTTAAAACAGAAGATCGCGTGACTTTGCGACCTTGCGACTAGGTCGCTGGGTCGCAGGTCGCGCAAGGGCCTGCCGGGGTTTTCGAACGCGCGAGGCTTGGGGTTTATTTCCTTCCTAACGGGAAGCATACAAGGCTGGCAGGGGTCCAGGCTGAGGATAGGACGAAGCCATGAGGGGCTGGGAAAGAAAATGTGACCTTGGGGTTTAAGGTGATAACAGGAGAACAAAACAACATAAAAACTCAACAGAAAAACCCCACAGCCTCCGCAGCAGGTATTTAAGACAATGGGGAGGCCAGATTCGGGCAAGAAATGCTCATGAAGGAAACACAGAGAGGAAATAGCAACTTACCCGGAAGAAAACGCGCCAGCCGACCTGTCAGAGCAATTTCTAAATTTTCGCTGCAAGTGACAAATGCGACCTAGCGACCTACCCTTTTAAAAAAGGGTCGCACGTGCGAGCACTTAATGAGGTCGCAAGTTGGTAGAGTTTAGGAGATATGCGACCTTGCGACCTGGCGACCCTAAGGTCGCTGGGTCGCAAGGTCGCTGAGTCGCAAATTTCTTTAATTAATTCTCCTTGCGACCTTGCGACCTAGCGACCTTAAGGTCGCGGGGGTCGCACAGGTCGCATGAGTCGCAACTTCTTTAATTCCGAACCATGCGACCTTGCGACCTGGCGACCTTTGGGTCGCGGGGTCGCATAGGTCGTAGGGTTCGCAATTGTTTTAAAGTATGGATTCGCGACTTAGCGACTTGCCCTTCAAAACTTCACTTAGCTTTTTTTTCTTTTAGTTTCAAAGGGGCTCCAAAAAATTTGAAGTGTGTGTTATTATTTTTGTATTTTTGGAGGGTGTTGTAGGGGCTACAACAAATGGGCAGGATTTTTTCATGTAGAAAGTACTTGGTATTATTATGTGAGAGGTCAAAATGCGAACTTAGTACTCTCTTGATAACAACACAGTCTTAGCTACATCTTGATATCTTAGGTAACAATGATTTAACAAACCATTCTGCCAAAATTTGATCCGGAATATAAACTTTCACCAAACGTCTCCTACATCACCATTCATGAATATGATCAGAAATATACGTAGACGTGGATTGTTTCAGCAAATTTAATAATTCTGTGCCATTGTCGTATCTGACCGGCAACTAAAAATGAGTCAAGAAGGTAGTTGCTAACTGACTGAAATTATGAAATGATCCTCGTGGTAACTCAATTTACCATTTGGTTGCAAGACCAATAAGAGTTCTTTGGAAAAGACGTAAGCGAATCGAATCATCAATGATTGAATTATACGCACACCAAAGGTGATAAGTCATGACGTGATTTGATGGATCCTCTCCTGACTTACCTTCAAATTTTGGTATATCACCGGGCAACTTATGCGGCATTGGCAGCCAGTACTGATAATAGAAAATTGGATCATTTGTAAGGCGCGCCAAATCAGGTAAATCCAAAGTTGGGATAAATGGTAACTAACGGTTAGGGTCACAAAAACCTTGAGTAGCCAAAGCAGTGCCAAGAGGTGGATACCCAGGATAACTAGGAATTGGATTAGAATTAGGAATTGTATAACCTCCTGGAAAACCAGGATTAATCAGACCGAACTGGGGTTGTTGAAGCTGTTGATAAGTATAGCTAGGGTACGGTTGATACTGATAGTTTGGATTTTGTGTATAGGGACCGAATTATGGATGTCCCTAGTACGGTTGATACGTGAATTGCAGTTGACTTGTGACAACTGTACTTGTATCGGCTTGTCCCGTAGGCATCTGAACCGAAGTCTGAACCGAAGATCTTGACTGGGGTACAAAGACTTGAGGGATTTGCACGGATGCAGGGATAGATGAACTCAGGGTTACAGATATTCCAGAAATAGGTGTTACAGGTTGAACAGACGTAGCAGCTGTTGCAGCAGTTTGAGGCAGATTCTTAGGTGAACTAGGACCAGCTTGCTGAACAGTACTAGGTGCAGAAGGTTGAATAGTAGGCTAGACAGGTTGCTGAGTTGGACCAGAAATTAAAGGCTATCCAGATTGATAAGGCAACTGCATATTAGGCTACATAGGCTGTTGATATTGGGACGGATCCCACACCATATTCATTCCGGGGTATTGTCCCGCAGAAGGTTGAACGTAAGGACCATAACCTAGTTGAACGTAGGGTTGATAAGTAAGTGGTACATTTCCGGCTCCTTGAATAGATGGTTGACCAGAAGGCTGTTGGAAACCTTGAATTGGGTACTGACCTTGAGGTTGATAACCTTGAGGCGCATACTAAAGATAGGGTTGATAAGGACCCTGAGGAGCATATTGAGTTTGGGGTTGACCTTGTGGCATATACTGTCTTGAAGGTTGATACCCTTGAGGTGTGTACTGTCCTGAAGGTTGTCCCAAAAAATAATATGATTCCACAGTTTGTCCTGGGAAAAAGTTACCTTGAGGTTGCCCCCCAGGCGGTAACTGACTTCCTGAAGGTTGCCCCCCAAGCGGTAATGGATTTCCCTGTATTGGCCCTCCAGGTGATAACTGATTGCCTTGAGGTTGAGGATTTGGAATATTACCAGACATCATATAGATTTTTGTTGCATTCGACGTTTCAATTTTAACACCACTATTACTAGATGACAACATTTGTTCAATGGGTTGAGGAGCTGCTCCCGAGAAAGTACCAGACAGGGCCTGATATCCCGAAGGAACAAAAGGACCACCGTGTAAAAATGATTCCGGTGTCTGGGAAAACATGGATGACTCTCCGGCCATAATGGATGGCGGATAGTAACCTCTAGGTGTAGGATGAAATGGAACTCGAGGTGGAGAAAAAGCAAGACCCGGATTCTCTAAAATTTTTGTTAAGGATAAATACCAAGCACTAGTTCGAATAGGGCTATAGAAAATAGATTCATGCTCCCTAAGATTTAAGGATTGAGGGGAGGCGGGAAGAGATATATCTTCGTCTGGATTAGTAAGTTCTTCAATGGAAATAAGACCAGCTGGAAGATCATCAGTGACGATATTTCTTACCCTAGGTGAGCCAAGATCACTAGAAGTTGGTGAAATAAATCCCGAGGATGTTTCCAAAACAGAAGGTTCAGAGATTTCAGGTTCGTCAGCCAGTTCACCGGAAGCAGGAATACTATCAGTAACTTCAGAAATTGAAATCGGTTCTTGAATGTATTCTATTGTAGGTATTTGATGATCAGGATGGACAACTATGGATGAACTTCCAATTTCTGTTGATCTAATCCTACCACTACTGGATGATACCAGAGCACGAATCCCTTCAAGCTGACTTGGTGAATATTCAGGGGGTTTCCCTTGTAGTCTCCAGGATTGTCTCGGCAATTCCGCCACGATTAAATATTAACGAATCACACGCAAACAAAGAAAATTTCAATGAAAACACCTAAAGTATCTAAAGAAACAAACAACTGAATCACATGCTTAAAAATCTAAGAGTTCAAACCACACACAAGTAGTAACTTTCCGCACTAAAAACACTAGTTGGTGATGAAATCCAAGTTAGTATAAATTTAACACAGAAAGGGCGGTTGGAACAGTTACCCCGACAACCTGCTTAATGAAATAGACTGGCACAAGTTTCTTCACAAAACCATCTCATGTGAAGAGAACCCCCCAGAGAGTCCAAGTGAGTCTAGTCGACGTCTACTCCAAGTACAGTGAGATCTTTCCTTCACTGTCACCTTAGGAAATAATCTTAAGATAATAGACACTAAGGTTACCAATAGTAACAAATATAAATGGGGGAACAGTCTCTGATCCGATTTCACACGCAAGGGCATAGTAGCAAGCTCAATCCCCTTGAAGGTTCCTCGACATGGTTAATCCGAGGTTTACCAACAAGTGACCCCAGGCTCCTCGACAATAGTTAATCCGAGGTTTACTGTTTGTAATACGCGCAAAATCTTCTATCTTCCCCAATGAAATAGAATTGATTGTCTCAAAGGTTTAGACATGATCTCGTGATTGAATTCTTTAAGAGAAGCTTCCCAGATTATACAAATTACAATTGGATTTATCTCCTACTACAAGATTTGTCTACTTGTTTGTTTTTTACTACCTTGGAGAGTTAACTAATCCCTACTCCAAGATACTAGCCTAAGCTATGTTGGTGATAAGAGCCCTACAAAATAAAAAGATTGCTAGATGAATTTTAATTAAGCGTTACTTTTAAGAGTTGTTTCTTAATTCAATGGGTGCGGAAATGAAACTCTGATGGTGTGAAGACTCGATTTCCAAAAGACACTAAAAATGCACCTAAAAATGATAATCAGATTGTTTTCTTTCAATGAAATTCTAATTAAGGAAAAGTTAGAGAATGCAACTCTTTAATAAACAATTCCTTCTTTAAACATAAAGAATACTTTGAAAGAAAATATTTTTGTCTTTTCCAACAAATGATCAAAGCTCACAATAAAAATCCATTTACTTTCCAAAAACTTGAAGCTACAAAACAATTTTCCTTCAAAAGAAATCTAGAAATTTTAAAAGCACTCAAAACTACAAACTAATTTCGAGATCTACAAAGTTTAATAGCACTCAAAACTACAAACTTTAATAATCTAAATGAATAAAAGCTTTAAGATTTTTTTTGAAGAATGTTTTAACTTAGTTGTTCAGCAAACTAAGGATCTATTCATCCAGAATAACAAACAGATCGAAAACACTCAATTATGTTTTTATTAAAAATGAAATTCAAAAACCAATAACAAAGTTTCTTTTCGAAGATTTGCAAAGAAACAGGTAACTCTATTTCTCAATAAAGGATGATTTCACAATCAGGTCAGATCCAGCAAAAAGACCAAAAATACCAAGGTAATCTGAGGTACTTCTAAGTGTCAAATGCTTCAAATCGCTACAAAGACCAAGTGAAATGCAATCCAAAACACAAAACTCCTAGAAAATCATCAAAACACCAATACTGCTGAGATTTATTAACATAAAGCTTTTGACAGAAACAATCATCAATCTGGGCAGAAAACAAAAACTGAAAATCAAAATCAAGATAAACTAAAGAAAGAAATCTGAAGTTTTTCAAAACTTTAACAGGGTCCGCAGGCTCCAGGATATCACAGGTGCGGTCCCGCATTGTTTACACAGGAAAAGTGCGAAACTGCCCGCACTGTGAAAACAAGGCAAAGTGCGGTCCCAGGAAAAACTAGAGAAAAACTTAAAGGATTTCAAAATTTTCAAAAACAGAGAAAACCTAAGCTACCCAGGCAGATGTCAATCAATCAAAAACCAAGAAAAACGTTTCCTCAAATCAAAATAAAAGAGAACCAAAAACAACAAGTTCTTTCCCCAGTGGAGTCGCCAATTTGTTGTATGGATTAATCCGTCTTGCGGACAAGACCGATCTCCCTAGTACTAAAAGTATCTAGCAACAAATAGCCAAATAGACTAATCTTTCTCTAAGCATATATGATCTATGAAAAGCTCTATATAGGTGTAAAAGACTTACCGTTTGTCTAGTGCTTGTTTGAAGTTGTTGTTATCCCTCGCGCGCTTGAAGGAGTTTCGCTTGTAAACCTGCAGTCACAAACAAGCAAAGTATTACATAGCACCTGTATAGAAATCATCATAAACCATGCTTATCATAGTGATCAAGGAATCTATGAAATAAACCATTGATTGAAAACTTATTGAGAAAAATGAGTATATTTGTATTAATTTCAAAAGAAGAAAATCCTTACAACCTGAGCCTTGATGTTGCACAGGACTTTCCGAGGTCCGAAGCAGGAGTCTCCTTTACTTTGATAAGCTCTACACTCCTCCAACCAATACAAATAGAGGTATGTAATCTCTCCTCACAAAATTCTTAGTTAACTGAGTCTAAATCTCAACAGCACTTACCTTCAAATATTCTAAAAACTTGAACTCCCTTTGAGGCTACCCAATGCCTCTTTTTATAGTGGAAAAGAGGAGGTTTTCTGTTCCAAGTATGAAGGGATAGAGTCCTCCTTCAAAGGGATAAGCTCCTCACATCAAGGGGTTAGCTCCATAAGGTAAGGGATTCATGCACCTCACAAGAGCAGTTCTGCCACCACAAGATCCATTCTAGAAGCTTCCATAATTTAATTTAATTGAGATTTTTGGGATTTAATTCCACCTTTTTAATCTTACAGGGGTCCGTACCTATAACAAAGATAAAGTGCGTTTAGGAACGCAGGAAAGATGAACATTGGGTGCGGGACCGCAGGCAAGATAGCGAGAAAGTGCGACACCAAAGTTTAGGAGACTTTTAGGAATTTTTTTTGATTTTCAAGGCTTGAAATGAGGAACTGATATGTTAGACTTGCAAAAGGGAGAAGTATGAGTAATAATGAGCTCATACACATAGCAGAATGTCAGGATGAAAATTTTTAGTGTAACAATAGGGTTTGGGCTTACTTGAGGCATATTGACGTGGGGAGATCTGTTTATGTTGGCTAGAGTGATTTGTTTCACCTCTAATTCTGCATGTGAGTTTTATATGATGTATTCTAAGGGATCCAAGTCCCATTCCTCACAGGTATAGCACTATTTTCTGAAGACAGTAGTTTTGTGCCCTATATTGCTGCATTTCTCCACTTGGGAAGGAGGATATAGGCCATATACTTGCTGAGGTTCTTTAATCTTCTTTATGAGATATTATTTTACACATAATGAGCTGATCTACATTGCCATTTTCATGATTTTTAGAAGCTCCAACTTTGGAATATCTTAAGATATTCCATTTGTTGTAGAAAATCCAAATTTTTGGATATTACATTCCTGATGTCAGATTTGGCTCTGTGATGGCTCGTTGGAAATAATGATGAGTCTAAGTTCCATAAATGCTTTTTTTTTTCTTGATCCAGTTCCTGTAGCCTAGTCAAAAAGCCAAAATCCCAACATTGCTCTGTGCGTAGCGCCACTTTAGGAGAAAAATAGGTGTACTTGTAGTGTTGTTTTGATCTCCTTCCTGATGTTGGATTTGGCTCCGTGATGGCTCGTTGGAAATACATTCAAGTTGAGGTGTCATTTGAATCATCATGAAATTCATTTGGACACTCCAACTATGAGAAAAACGAATTTTTCCAAGGTCACTCTAGTAGTACAGAAATTCTTCAGCGACACCTGTATTTTTGACATTGCTCCCAAACCATGATACCTATGTAAAACTTGAAGGAGGGTTTTATTCTTGGCCCTATGATGGAAACAAACCTCTCTCAATTTTTCCAAATTCATCCCTTTTTGGCCATAAACATATTTTTGAGAAAAACTGGCCCTAGGTGTGGCAAATGACTTGGCCCTTGGAATGAATTCTTGGAAAATGACGGAGGAATGATGTTTATGCGTTGATATGGCTTCAGGATTGCTGATATGACCTAACATATGGATCTTCTGATTTGATGCATTTTTTCCATAACAAACCCTAAATTAGTTGGAAGAGGAAATTAGGTTTTGGTGTAGGGAAATTAGGACTGCCTTATAGAGGGAGGGTAATGAAGGGGTTAAGGGTTGTCTAAATTCTTGGGGAAATTTTGGGGAATAGGGATGGATGTTAGGGAGTAGGGGAAAGTGGAATTTCAAGGATTGAGTGAGGGTAAAGGTTCCAAAAGGGAGAAACACAGGCGTAGTGTCGAAAAGTGTCAAATTGTAGCAATAGGCTAGGTTTTGTAGAAAAATGATGAGTTTGAGGCATAGGAGTGATGGGAAGTGTTTATGAAGGTATATGAAATATAGGAGGAGGTGTAAGAGCATCAAGATACAAGCCTTGTCAATGTTTTAACCATGGGGGTCATGAAACCAAGAAAATTTCCCTCAAAAACCCTAGTTTTTCTGTCTCCCTTGTTACAAGATGCCATCATTGAGTAGCAGACCTCTTACCTTACCAATTTCTTCTGCTGGTTGGCCTCTTATTACTTCTACAAAAGTGCTAAGATATCCCATTACCTTATGTGTATACTTTTAAACTGAATGGTATTCCTTTTGGAGACGATGACCTTCAAATACATGAAACCCTAATTGACCTAGTGGGGATTCTTTGACCTCTCTTTGACTGAAAATTGGTTTGGAATCTTCAAGTGTAAAAACAAAGTATTGAAAAAGTGGTGTATTGAAGATCCAAAATCCAATGTACTTGATTTATCTAAATATTCTACAGAGATAGTTTAGGGACCATCAGTGCTTGAGGGACTTGGGGATCATGGGCATGAGTTAAGCTTGTAGGAAACCCTAGGTGGCAAATGGAGTTACGGGCAAGGAAAAAATAGAGTGAAGAGGTTATAGGTGGGAAAAATAGAATTTAGATGAGTGGCATAAGCCCATGAGGGGTTTTTTAGAAGTGGTAGGTTGACCATGGAATGAAAAAATAGTAGAATAGTGAAAAATTGCTCTAAGGATAATGAAGGAAATAAGATTTCTAAAACTCACGATATTCAGGAATTTTGTTTTTAGAAATCTAGAACCAATCTATAGTCATCTACAGATAGTAAAAATTATGGATGAATAACACCTCCAAGCCCTCAATGTGCTTGTGGAAGATACATCAAATGTAGGCAAGGAGAATCTATGCCTCTTTCTTCTATTGTTGTTGCAGGATCTCCTTTCTTCTTTGAGTTGAAAAAAATGTTGGAGAGAGAGATTCTCCTTCAGTGCTCTAGGCTGTAATTTGTCTTTAGACATATATTTACTTAGGGTCTCATACCCCATGTCTCCTTCATATTCACACCATTCCCCTCTCTTATCAAATAAATTGGATCTAGTAGAATGATGCTCTTTTCTTCTGTGGTTGCTTCTCATGTTGATAGGAAGTTCTTGGACCTTCCTCTTTCTAAACTCTCCTTGGATCCTCCTTTTTCATTTATCTCTTCATTTGATTGAAATCCTTGGAGATATCTTGCATATATATAAAGAGAAGAGTGGAAAAAATGCAATCCTCCTTCATGATAGATATCTTCTATCTACTTCTTCTTTTGATGCAAAAGATGAAGTGCCTAGAAGTTGAGCCAAAGATCATGCTTTGATACCAATGAAATATCCCAAAAGGGAGAATGCAGTAATATAAAAAAGCAATATAAGAACTGTAGAAATGTAAACAAGTAATCTAAATACACCATAAAAATGTACATAATAACTGATCCATTTTATTATATAAGAGGTGGAATACAAGTACAATAGTGCTCAAAATATGAGACACTCAAGCCAAAGAGATGGCCTAGAATGACCCTGAAATGATCCCACAAGAGGGATTGCGTAACTATTGGACAATTGGAAGGAAAATTGCATTGTCCTAGCTACAATTGTCGGGACTACAATTGCCAGCAAAATATATAAGTGTAGATATGGCAGCTCCGGAGCTCCGATGATGCTGAAAATTCAGATATGGGCTCTATGATGAACACCCAAGATAACCCAGAAAGGATTTCCAGATATCACAATCTTTGAAAATCACCCTCTTAGGCCCTACAACTATGACTGTTGGGTATGCAAATCTGAAGCATAATCTGATCAAAGAGGGTTGCAATATGATGTAAAATCAGATCAATGCTTGAAGGGTTGATCCCTTCACTAGATCCTCAAGCTAGAAGCTCAAGATGTACCTCCTCCAACCTCCTCCAAAAGATGCAGGTGTTGAATACACAACAACTGAGTGAAACTACACTGTTAGAGAGGGAGGCTCAATAAATTGATGCTAGATGCTGCAATGTAGCCCAATAATGATGGAAATAGTATGCCCAATGTGAAGGAATGGTCCCTCACATGATTTCCAGCTTAAATACTGGAAACTTCCCTCCTCCAATAGATCTTCAGGACTAGACTGCGCAATCCTTGAGGGGATTGCTGCTACATGGAGGTAAAATATGATGGCTTTAATTTTGGATATAGATTTGCTGCTCCTAGAAGGCTAAAATTAAAGAACAAGGTGAAAGGATGAATCCTCCACCGGTTTCCTAGCTGAAGTACTAGAAACAACCTCCACCTCTCAAACCCTCAAGCAGGAATGTGTTATTCTTGAGACTGAATGTGCATATGAGAGTGGCTGAATGTGGCACCAATGCCTAATGATGTATGAAAACTCAAAGAAACCTTCCTAGAGTAGGGACTCTAAGTACCCTGTGGCTAAGGGTGGGATTTCCGCTTGGAAACACCTCTGTGCTAAAAAACACTGCAGACTTAGCTAAACAATATAAGCGTGCATAGAAATGTCACATGAAATATATAGATCTAAACAAATTAGAAATAATAATCTAAAGCCTGCCTTCTATTGCTGCCTTCATCTCCCTTATATGCTTTAAGAGCCTTCCATAGCCCTGGCCCACCTCATAACTGCATTGCACATGTGGCCACTAGCCTCCATGAAGACTACATTGTCTCTCCATGTTATCCACCATCTCTGCATTTAATTCCCACTCTCTCCATCATGTGTGCATTAGATGCACAAATTCCTACACTATCTCATCATTAGTGCTCTATGATCTTACTTTGAATACACTGTGAGCTCATTTTACTTCCTCCATGATGTCCATGATATTATCTTTAATCATGCATGACCTCCACTCCTTCTTCATTAATGAGCTGCTCCACTACTCCATAATGCATATATAACTCCAAAATATCCACATACACACATAAAAAGTGGATTTTATTCATCTACGAGGTTTGTGGGTCCCTTCTAATATTCCAATTATCTGATGGAAAATTGGGAATATTACACATTGGCATAACATTAGCCCATTTGGTGAAATATTCAACTACCATGATAATATACTTGTTATTATTAGTAGAAGGAGGTCAAAACTCCATAAAGTCAATGCCCCATTTATAGAAAGGACCGTCTGCAATGATAGGATGGAGGGGAGTAGGTGGAGCTCACGCCTTAGGGGCATATAACTCACATTTGGGATAGTGTTTGACTGCCTCAATGCAGTCACTGAACAGAGAAGGAAAAAAGTAACCAATGCACATGATATTATAGGAATTGGCCATTCCAGAGATATGACCACTACAAGCGCTACTGTGATAGGCATTGAGCACTTGCTTGGCTTCAATACGCGTTAGGCAACAACGAAGGATAGTGTCAACACCGCGACGATAGATATCATCAACGATCAGCAGGTAGAGAATGGATTGTTTTCGAATACGTCATCGATCATCACGAATAATATGGGGTGGAAATTTCTGGGTTCGCAGATAAGTGAGAATGGGATAGATAAATCCAACCTACTTGAGCTTATAGATTTCAGGTTTAATGGCCTCATGTCTAGAAGGATTGATGGGTCTCAACTTTTGATAGACAAGAATGGCATCGAGGCATGTGTAGATATGGTGTTAAAAAATTGTGGAGTCAAATCCAGTCATATTGGGATAAGACTAGGTTAAAAAATCATGGAATTATTTGAATAATGTAGTTTAAGCATCAATTTATTTCGGGGTACAATGTGCCCCCAAGGTGATTTTTTCTTCGATCCCTAGTTTATTTTAAACATTAATATTAATGGTAGGGGAGATATTGGCCATGTTTCCTTCTTCAAAATAATTTTGTGTAGTAATGGAATTTCTAAACTAATCAACTTCACCATGGATGAAGTCTTTTGACTCCACAACATATTGGTCATGGGTCTGCTATGGAAGGAAATGCGCACGATGGTGCATATAATCCCAAGGATAATCAAGCGTGGTAATGGATTTAATGATATCTTCATCTGAATGGAAGATTAGTGGACTGGAGGAAGTGATACCACTTGATGTCAAGGGACTACCTGAAGCATCATCATGAGAGACAAGGTTCACATGTGCATCAACAACAGGAGGGGACGAATGACTAGTAGATGGAAAATCTACCAATTTTGAGACCTGGGTATCCGAAAAAGGAGGTTCAAATGAATCAGTATGGAGGAATCCAAAAGAGCCTCCAGATATGGATCCCATGGATGACAACAAGTAGATAATGGTAGCAATTATATAATTCATCTCGACATGAGGAGGAGGAATCACAATGTGTGTTTCTTGTTTTGGCTCGATAATGGTGTCAAAATACGCAAGTAAATAAGTGGAGGGTTCATTATGAACAAAATTTATTTCACGAACTTCCTAATGGGTATCACGAAAATGTTCAAGATGAGGAAAATGATGGGAATAGTGACCAAAGTTGTCACATAAATTACAAGCGTGATTTGTGCATAACAATTTTTTTTTCTTGGTTGACTCAGGTAAGGTAACATGGAGCTTCAAGATGATAGAGTCAGGAAACATATCGTTGAACACCTCTTTAAGATGAGGGAGTTCAAGAAAATTATTGGTGGCATGCCTAAAAACATCACACAAAGCGCACATAGGTGTCAACTTTGGAGGATTAGGAGGATCTGGAGTTTTTTGGGGTTCCTTGTCCTTATTTCCCTTTTCCCAGACTTTCCCCCCCTCACTAGATGCTTTGACAGTAGGTGTAGGCTCCTCTTGAGGTTGATGTGGAATTGAAGAAAAATAAGGGGAAGATAAAACTGCTTGCACCGCGGTCAAAGCTGTGTAAGGTTTTAGGTGATCAAGTGGAGTGTTTATGTGGGGGTCGATGTACGAGACTGGGATCCCTCGAGTAATTTTGGGTAAAATCAATGTAGCCATGACAGGGACAAAGAAAATTCTTGGCAGGGAGAATAAGAAAGGTATCTGACCCAAAGGATAATGGCCTAGTGGAACTGCTCCTGGATGGTTAAGGCCTAGAGGAACTGTTCCTAGCTAAAATGGATTAAGAGAGACACCAATAGAAAGAGATGGTCCTTGAGGAATTATACTTGTATGTTGTGTTGAGTTGGGGACAACAGGTTGCGAAGTCACTGGCTGTAAGATGGGCATACCAGACCGCTTGTGAGTAGCCCGTGACGTTTGCAACATGCAGACATTAGAAGAGTTGGGCTCAGAAGGGGTAGGTGGTGGACCATAATAGGCACCAAGCAAAGCGAAATATTTAAAGGCTCTTGGTGAGAAATTGGTGAGAGATGATATATTCATATCATCAATCATGGATGAAATTTTGGTTTGAGGAGAAGTCTACATCATAGGATCATAGTAAGTCAGTATATCGACTATAACGATTTTTCCTTTGTGTGGAAAGTGCATCTTACAGAAAACCAAAGATGCAACATATGGCGTGGCATTGGTGTAACTACGACCCAGAAGGATGTTTTAGTCCAGTGGGGTGTCGATGAATTCAATATCAATGGTGACCATCTAGTTGAAAATGGTGATAGTAAAGTAGTAGAGTAAGACAAGGGGTTGAGATAGATGATCTCCCCATGCATGGAGAGTGATGGTGGATGGGGATGGGTTTGGTGAATTAAGTTGTTTCCAAACACTAGAAGCCATCACAGAGGTGGAGACGACTTCACCAATGGTACACCGTTGTACAGTGGCATTTCTTATTGAGACTGGTATTTGGAAAGAATTGGATCAAGGAAGTAGAGGATGTTTTGATTGGTCAATGTCAAATATGATCATGCGATCTTCTAAAGGATCCAAAACTCCCAAGGAATTAATTAGAGCTTTACGTTGGGATGGGAATGACTGGAGAACTTCCAGCATTGACATAGTGGTAGGAGACTGGGCCAAGTCATCTACTATGATTTATGTATAAGTGACTTTGGCTAAAGTAACATTACGAAATAATAGTCCTTTGGGGATATTGGTAATAATCTCTGCCTTAGGATGAGGGATATGTATGGTACCATTTGATGATGGAATGGACTCTGTGGAAGCTTTTGGTTGGGACTCAGTCACATAATTAGCGGGTGGCTTGTCATACTAGTGTGATCAAGTCTAAAGATTGACATTTTCAGTATCAATGATCTCATAAGTCATCATGAGAATCTACAAATTAGTGGGACCATATTGTGGAGGTTGAGGCGATGCCTGACCTTTTGTGTGTTGCGAAACTATGTATCCTTGGTGAGGAAATGGGTTGGTAGGAAATGCTAGATGAGATGAAGCAAGGGAATGAGGAATATGAGCCATGGGATGCTTTCCTCTAGAAGCTCTTGGTTGGGCTTCCCATACTTGACACATTTGCAATAAAATTGGAGAATAATGAGTGTAATGGCCATATACAATGCAACATGCACAAGGTTTATTCGTATGAATAGAATTGTTCTGCTTGGGTTGTCTGCCCTATTGCTAGGTTGTGGGATTAACCTGATTACCCTAAGTTTGATTAGGTTGAGGACCTTGGTTACCATCATTACCTTTGGATGGTTGACTCCTATTACCTTTCCCCTTATTCTTCTTCTTTGTTTTGGGGGGATTGGCCATGCTCTATTGAGAACACACTTTACCTTGAGGAGGATATGGCTATTGTGGAAGAGTTTGAGGAGGCATGGGAGGCTGAGGCACTTATGCTGGAGGGTATGGAGTGATAGGTAGTGAATAAGGAGCATAGGAGGAGGGGAAACATTTCAATAAATAGGTTAAGAAAAAAATGGCCCTGGCATATGCTGATGTAATTAGGGAAATGCATATGGCATGCTTTGACTTGGATAAGAGTTTCTTGGTGGAGGGGGATAATTGTAGGAGGTATTGGTCCCCCCTGGGGTTGACCATAACTAATATGAGGGAGAGAACATGGTTGTTGATAAGGGTGTGAAAGACATCCAATGATATCATTAGTGGCATGAGATGCCCCTGGTGCATTGGCACCATCGGGCATATGGATGTCTGGTAGAAAAATATAAAGATAACCAGATTAGGCATAAATCAAGTCATACTTTAAGGCTATTTGGACTGCATATTCCTCTATCCGAGGGAAGTGTGATGTGACATATTTACCTATAGGGGAAACAATGATCTAATAAACAAATCCTTATAAAAACGGTATTCAAAAGCATGAGCCCTACATATGCTCCTCTGTTTGCACCATTCTTGGACATGGTCAGAAAGGTAGGTGTCAAACGTTTACCGAAATGAAGTCAAGAGCTCAGTCTCGATGTTGTAATAGAGAGGTAACTGAAAATATGACAAGAAAGCTTTGGAAAGAGTCGCAAAAGTGGAATGAGAGGGGTGAGGTTGGCCGACATACCACTTAGCCGCAACTCTAGTAAGCATGCATTGGAATAAATGAAGACAAATGGAGTCATCATTAATGGAATTAGAGGAACACCACATCTGAAATGAGCGAACATTATTAGTGGGGTATTCTCTAGTATTTCCTTCAAACTTAGGAGTGTCTGAAGGAATTTTAGTAGGTATAACTGGCCAATTTTTGTTATGGAAAAGGGGATAATTGATAAGATGATTAAAATCTAGGAGATTCAAACCAACCATAAAGGGTAGCATTGGAGTAGGAGTAACCGTACCAGTTGAGGTTCCACTAGTGGTATTACCCAAGGTAGGACCTGCAGTACCATCTTGGTTTCCCACACCTATATTGGTGCCTAACATGGTGGTGATATGAGGTAGAGAAGGCATGGAATCAAAGGAATCAATAGACTTTGGGTCACATGGATTCGATGGAGGACTAGGAGGATTAACTCAAACCAAACAAGGAGGAGTAATATGTCGTAATGGTAACTAAGGATGAATACCTCGAATTCGCCATTACAAATGCCTTGGTGGCACAATGATGTCAAGATAAAGACAACACTAAAGGACTAAAGGATGATAGAAAAAATTAGAGTAACAAACAACAAGAAAACACCTAGTGTAGTGGTTCCAAGTGTAAACAAACTATATAATGATGCTACTATAATACAAGAAAAACTGTCATATCAAATAAAATGACCTCTAGCCTAAAGGTGATATAATTACTCAAACAACCCTAAATCTATTGTTTTGGATGAAATTTCGAAGAGAAAGGTAGGGTAGAGAACCAACTACTTCCCACATCCAGTCCTATAAGGTGTTTTCCTAAGATTTCTCACTACAGTTACCTTCGTCCCATAGGGGTAGTCGAGTCTTGAGCTTCTTGGTAAATCAGACAATACATGAAATTCCCTACCATGGGTTGGGTCATCCCGAGGATAACAGATCGCATGATTTCCTAGCCTAACTCCCTCTGAATCAGGTTTTTGATGCACTTTGGATTTGACTATGGGATGGTGAAGGATTTTAAGCTCCCTAAAAACTCAACTTTTATGTCTCAATGTAAATGATCTATGGGTGTTATGGAAGCCTATCCCACCGATCCTACACCTAACTACATAGATTATTTGGCCCTAATGCCCAAGTTGGATTAATCTATGGGTGCTAGATTATTAAGTGTGGTGTTTAAAGTCGACTTGGTGGTGTTAACCAATTTCACATTCGCTTAAGGTGTGTATGTGTGTGAAAAAATGTGCTTAGTGGATGACTAAATTAAGCATGTTCTGTGATTCAATATCCCGCTGAAATAAAATGTTGAAATATGACAAAAAAATAAACAACAAATCAAGCACAAACCCCACCCAAAGAATTATCTCAAACAACTAGGAAAAAAGAGGCAAACAATCTACTCAAAGCACATGAAAAGGGCCTATAATATCTAATGTTTATGGGACTGGGATCTAAGGCTCTATGCCACTGAAATTGGTAAAGACTAACATCAAAAAATAGAGGTGAAATTTGTTGCAATGGATAGGTAAGAAGCTAAAAAAACCAAGGATACTCAAGGGGATCCTAGGGGGAAAAGAAAAATCAAACTCAAAATGGAGTTGTGAAGGCCAAAAAACTTATCCAAAGGGGCTGCAATAAAATGGATCAGACCCTAAAACAATGGCTGAAAGTACTGAAAACCCTAGACTCCTTACACAGTTTATCCCTTCCTAGAGAGGTGGAAGTATACTAGAAACCCTAGGGGGATTTTCTCTACCTCAAAGAGAAAAAATAAGCAGATCCAGGCCTAAGGAGGGATAAAGCAGAGGTAAAAAAACCCAAAACAGTACTCTCGAGAAGTCCTGAAAAATTCAGGAAAAAAATCTCGGAAAAATATGAAAACACAATTTCTTACCTGTTTTTTAAGTAAACACTCTTTTTGGCCCAAATATGGTATTATGCTCCTTAGAACACACTTTTGGGGCTAAAAACTGCATTTTGATCTCTGTGGCTCTCGTACGATAGGTTTTAGAATATGTTGCCATCTCTTTCTCAGTTGATCCTGTAACCTGTAGAAAACACCAGAAAACCACCAGTAATCAGAAATTTGATAGAATAATGGAGAGAAATCTATAAATAAAAAAATAAGCTAAAAATAGTTGCAAAAAATCCCGAAATGTTTGAAGCAAAAGTCACCAAGGAAACTGAAGTTGTTACACCAATGGAGTCTCCATTTGTTACTATGAAATATTTTGGAAGGTGTACCAAAAATATCTCATTTAAGTTACGAGTGACTAATGACTCTAAAAACAAGTATGACTATTCACACTTCGGATCTAAAACAAATATTTGAGAAAACATGCAAAAACAATGGATGTATGCAAATCTAAAAGCATAAAAAAGATATAAAAACCGATGTGAAACCCAATCATGGAAAATATTTTGAAAGAAAATAATTATATTAATACACCTGGTGAAGGAGATTTAGAAATTTCATAAGTCCCCCTCGATGGGATGGGTCATTAAATGTCCTTGTTGATTCAAAATTTAGATCTTCCTCTTCCTTGATTGTGTAAAACCAGACAATGTAGAACTTGAAAATGGGACCTCAAATGGTATGTGATGATAATGGTGATGATGATAATGATCGTGGTGAGAAATGGATGAAAAAACCTCTTATTTATAGCAAATTATTCGGTTGATCTCTAAAATGGAGAATAAGAAAATATTATTGACCAAAATCTAGATCTAACTGCTTGGAATACTTTATTATATTTACAAAGAGGGAAAATATATTTAAAATGATTCAATACCTTTATTTAGAAATAATTAACAAACAAATGATTTATTAATTATTTCGCAAATAATAAGAAAGGTGTGAAAATGAAATAACTATTAAATAATTATTTAATAATTATTTCAAATATGGAAATAAGGAATAATAAATAAATAATGACTTATTTAATTATTCTTAGGTGATAGTCCATGAGGCCTTGGATAGATGGTGATCCGGTGCTATGTTAAGGCACTCCTTGATGTGAAGTCATTGGTTCAATTCCCTGCCCCGATCAGGGTTGATATATTGGACATGATGAAGATCTAGTCCTTCCAAGCTTACAAAAAAACAAATTATTCGTAGGTGATTTAGTCAAATGTGACAAAGAATATTTATTAAATATTGATTTAATAACTATTCCTAGAGAAAATTAAATAAATAATGGTTTATTTAATTATTCTCATGGGTTTTAATCAAAAATAACTTAAAAAAAAGTGATTTATTAAATTATTCCTTATAGTGAAAGTGATTTTACTATGGTAAAATTGAACTTACATGGTGGATTTCGATCAACCTAGTTAGAAATGGCTAGGTGATCATTTTTTGGTGATAACAAAGACATAAACTGAATTAAACATGAATGTTCAATAGATTAAAGGTTCTGAACAACTGGATGTGATATTAAGTGCTCAAAGATCTCCACTCATAAAGAATTGGTTAGGCTATGAAGGAGAATATAGTGAATCCAAGGTAGAGGATAAAAGAACAATCAATTTTGTAAAAGTTATCATGAGATACAATGATAGTTCACAATAAATATGAGAATTTTTTTTTTTTGCAACACTTCAATATCAAACGAACAACTAAATTGAAACACTACCGTAAAATTCTAGGAGATAAAAGGAATGGACAATTAAAAAAAAAAATCTATCAGATACCATACTTTTTTAGGAGACAAGGTTATCAAATGTCTAGATGGCGATATCCCCAAATGAAAGTCACTACCAAGTACAAATATTTTTTCTATTGATATTGTTACTGTTGTAAGAATTTTGGACATAAAGCCATAGATTGTAGAGCTTATGTTAGAAGAATTGATTTGGAAAATTCTAAGAGAAGTAAGGATAATAATGGATTCACATACATCAAAACAAATATGGATCTAGATAAAAATGCATATTCTCCTCTCCTTGATATCATTGAATGTTTATATTGTCACAAATTGGGCTCACGTCATATGAATGTTAGCTTAAGGAAAATATATTATCATATCATAATAATTATAGAATATATGGATGCATGTAATGTAGAAAGAAGAAGGAAGAAAATAAATTTGATAAGTGTGATCTAGTTCTATATGCTCAAGATCAAAACAGTAAATGATATGTGGAAAATGGCTACTCTAGACATATGAAAGGAGATAATAGAAAGTTTGTATCCTTGGATGAAAATAAAACTGGAAATTTCACATTTGTTAATGATGAAGGGGGAAAAATTGGAGGAAAGGGTACAATCAGTATGAATAATGGAAGAGGAAAGGCTCATTATGTATTGTTTGTAGATGGTCTAAACATAATTTCTTGAGTGTAAGTCAAATGTGTGACAAAGGTTGTCAATTTCTCTTTAGAACCCAAGACTATGAATCTGGTCAACATCTACAGGGAAGACTCTAGATAAAGGAGTTTGAACAAAGAATAATGTATATATATTGAAGGAAGAGAGTGAGGAATGATACATCAACAAGCAAGATGAACCTTGGCTATGGCATAGGAGATTGGGGCATCTCAAGTTTTCTCACACCATCAAACTCAACAATAAAGGAGAAGTTGTAGACCTACCAACAATAAAAAATCCTTAAAATATTATCTACAAGTCATGTGAAATGGGAAAAAAAACTTGAACATAATTCAAACTTAAAGATAAATTATCAAGTAGTAAGCCTTTGCAACTAGTTCACATGGATTTGTGTGGGCCTTCTATAACAGAAGCACCAGGAGGAGAAAAATATTTGATGTTGATAATTGATGACTATTCGAGATTAAGATGCGTGACATTCCTCAGAAATAAGTCTGAAGCATTTGAGAAGTTCAAAATATTCAAGGCACTGACAGAAAAGAAAACAGGGTGTACGATAAAGTGCATAAAGTTAGACAAAGGATGCAAATTTACATCAGATGAGTTTGAAGACCTGTGTAATGAATTTGGCATAAAAGGATAGTGCACTATTGTAGAAACGCCGCAACAGAATGGAGTTGCAAAGAGAAAAAAAATATTTGTTCAGGAAATGGCTAGATCCATGATGCAAGAAAGAAACATTCCCAAAACCTATTGTGAAGAAGCAGTGCATACAACAATACATATTATCAATAAGGCACATCTCAGACCAAATTGTGATAAGACACCTTTTAAGTTATGGCACGAGAAACCAACATTAATCAAGCATTTTAAATTATTTGGGAGTAAATGCTATATCAAAAATAATGATGAAAAGCTATGAAATTCGATGCTTGATCACATTAAGGAATATTTTTGGGATATTCATCAAAAAGTAAGGGATATAGGTGCTATAACAAGAGGTTACATAAGATTTTGGAATGGATATATGTAAAGTTTGAGAAATAGCTATCTGTTAAGAACAAAAGAAAAGGTTTTATTAATCGTCCATACCATCATCATTATGACAGTAAAGAAAATGAAGTACTAGATGAAGAATTAGAAGATACAAATAATCATTCAAAAGGACCCTCAAGACACACTCAAAAGTATCATCCTGAAAATCAAATTATTGGAGATAAAAATGAAAAATTTCAAACAAGGAGGCAACTAGCAGAAAAATTTGAGCAAGTGGATATAGCTCTGTTCTCACAGATAGAGCCAAAGAACTTTGATGAGGAAAGTAAATACCAAGGTTGATTAGATTCTATGAATTAGGATTTATTTCAAATCGAAAATAATAAGACTTGGGACCTAACACCAAGACCAATAAGAAAAATTTCAATTGGGACAAAATGGGTATTCAAGAACAAAATGAATGAACAAGGAAAAATTGTGAGAAACAAAGTGAGGCTAGTATGCAAGGGGTACTCAGAAGTAAAATGCCTTGATTATGAATAAACCTTTGCACCAGTTGCGAGATTGGAGGAAATAAAGATGTTTTTGGATTTTTCTTGTTAAAATGATTTCAAAGTATACCAAATGGACGTGAAGTTGTCTTTTCTAAACGAAGAACTTGAGAAAGAGGTATATATGGAAAAAACCAAAGGGTTTTTGGTAGCCGATAAACCTAAATATGTTTGTAGGTTAAAGAAGGTGCTGAATGGTATTAAACAAGCACTGCAAGCATGGTACTATAGACTGGACAAGTACCTTCAAAAACAGGGTTTCAAGAGAGGAGGAGATGATATTTATTTTTATATAAAGGCTGATGGAGATGAGTTATTAATTGTGGTTGTATATGTGGATGATATCAAGTTTGGTGATAATAAATATCATCTAATAAAAGGGTTTGTTGAAGACATGAAGTGTGAGTTCGAGAAGTCAATGATTAGAGAACTTACCTTCTACTTAGGGCTTCAAATCCTACAAAAGGCTGGAGGCATATTCATTTCTCAAGAGAAATACCTAAGATATATGATGAAAAGGTTCCAAATGGAAGACTGTAAACTTGTCTCAACCCCCATGACTATTGGATGTAAGCTATGTGCATATGGTGAATCACCTGATGTGGATCAAAAGCTTTACATATCTATGATAGGAGGTCTGCTATACCTAATAAATTATAGACGAGATATAATGTTAGAAGTTGGATTAGTGGAAAGATACCAATCAACACCTAAAAATAATAATCTATTATCAACAAAGAGGATATTCAAATATTTGAAAGGGACTATAGAATATGGACTATGGTATCCAAAAGGAAAGGAATTTACATTGACAACATACAAAGATGTGGATTGCACCAGTTGTGTGGATGATAGAAAAAGTACAAGTGGTGGCACATTCCACCTAGGAGAGTCTCTGGTTGCATGGTTAAGAAAGAAACAACCGTTCACTTCTCTGTCTACAACATAAGTTGAATACATAGCAGCTGCAACTTTTTCCACACAAGTGTTGTGGATGAAACATACAATATAGGATATGAAGATAAATTTTAGTGAACCTATATCCAACAAATGCGACAATACAAGTGCAATAAGAATTTATCAAAATCCTGTGCTTCATTTAAAGACTAAACATATACCTGTAAAGTACCACTTTATGAGAGAAAAAGTGGCTGAGAAAACTATGAATATGGAATACATACCCACAAAAGAACAAATAGAAGATATATTTACAAATCTTCTTGCTAGAGAACCATTTGAATATATTAGAAACAAATTAGGGATAGTTCCTACAAATTATTTTCACTAATTTGACTCCAAAAGGAGAACGTAAAACATTATAAACAAAATGAAACTGAGTGCATCATATAAGGGGGAGACTATAGGAGCAGGAAAGAGTAAATAAGAGGAAAAATAATCATATGATTGTGCCAAGAATGTGAAGCATCCAAGAAGCAAAATAATCAAAGGACCATCATCAAATTTATCAAGACATATTCTTCATAATCAGGTTCTTCAGTCCCATTCTTTTCAAGAATAAGTTTTTTTTTTTCAAAATTGTACATATATATCTATATATGTTCGGTATGCAAGCATATAAATAAACATTCCCAAATGTACATATGATAGTTAGATATTTGCATAACTAGTTAAATCATGTCTAAAGATGAGTCTAACTCATTTCATATTGGCATCATCATAATTTCATCAAATTTCTGTAGCTTTTGTAGAATTTAAATATATATGGAATACATCAATGTATAACTCATGTATTCATATAAAATTTAATATATGAAAAAAAAAACGTGATATCTATTCAAATTTTTATACATGAAAGAAAAAGAAAAGTCATTACCATCTAGCTGAGGAGCATATTCTATTCTATTCAAATATATATGCATGCAAGCAGAAGCAAAGATATTTCCATAAAGCATAGGAGTAGATTCTATACATTTTTATGTTTTCTCTATAGAAGCATTCATCCTGAACTATCATGACATCAACATCTAAACCATAGTACTTGCCATCTCTATGAGAAGATAGCTATATTTGAAGCTAATTAATTACTATATTGACAAAAAAAATTTAATCTCATGCATATATTTGTTGCAAAAGACTGCAATTCGAAATGGAAATGATTCTGCAATAAAAAATTCAGCAAGTAATTAAGCTACAATAATGCATTCCATAACATCGCTAGGACTCTTCTATAGCCCTCATCCTTGTATAATAAGAGAAAATATTTTATTGTTGAAGATAAATGTATACAATTTATAAATACCTGAGGCCTTGGTAACAGAATAAATCCCTTGAAACACCTCTTTAACATAGAGTTCATCTGTAAAAGAAGGATAACATTGTTATGTGGGATTTACGATTGCGGAAAAAATTATCTCCCCTAGGTTTGATGGACAACATATATTAACAGAGAGACAAGGAACCCAATATTTTCCTTAAAGTAAATAGATGATGGAATGAAGCCTACTTGGAATCTGTTACACGCTTTGTTCCTTCTTGAGTTTGAATGATCCAGTTCCAGCTTCGATTGCCAAAATTAAAACCTGCATAGTTAGATAACACAAGCCAAGAAACTACGAGATATATGAAGTATCATCTAAATACTCTATTAAATAGATAAACATGGTATTGAAATAAGTGAAACACCAAAAATCACATATAGGAAAACAAAGAACTCTTTGCATTAATATAAATGGAAAGAGATTACAATCACAAATAGGTGTTGATCCTCTAGAAGAGCTCCTCCAAGTTGTTGAATTGTCCTTTCTTTGTCACATTTTTCACCTCCAATCACCCTAAATGCATAGAATTTTAATATCTCACCTCAGCAACATAAGGGTAGAATCACTCTCTAGAATCCAACCCGTTTCATATGTAAGGTAGTAAATATATAGATGAGTAGGGTAAGTTGGGAGTTCTTATCCAATTACCAATATAAGGTTTTAGATGGAACTTTAATTGGAGGATTGGATCAAAGGATAAAATATGGAAACTCCAAAGAAGGATGTGATAAGATCCAAAATTTTAATTAGAGGTAAATTATTGCAACAAATCTTGGAAGCTTATAGAAGAGGAAGCTTGTAGAGATTCTCTCTTTTTCCAGAATTTATAGAGCCAACGTAGGTGCAAAGGGGAGAAGACGGCAGGTGTTCAATGATGGCCACAATTGAGAAACCTATATGATAATGCTATCCATAGGAAGGTCAGGGACCACTGGTACTAAAACTAGCTTGGATGGGGTTGTTTCAGGAAGAAATTTTGGGAAATGAAGTTGGTTTACTTAGTGATATTTGCAACGATGTTGAAAAGGGGGGAACATGATGTTGATTGATCCCATTAGGAATCCTAATGACTGGATGTGACAAAATGGAATTTAAAAGAATTCCTCCTAAAGCGCAAAGTCAGAAATGATGGTTGATGACTGAAGTGATTTACCTTGTGACAAGTCAGGATCAAGAACAACCAACGAGATCATCATCTATTACAATACATTTAGATCATGACATGTCTTTGCTAAGAGAGCCATACCCATACTCAACAAATATGCTAACATAACATGTATAATAATCAAAATACGCATCCACATATGAAACGGTTGAACCAATGATTGGATGATTGTATATATGATCATAGCCACCATACATTATGATCTCTGTATAACTCCTGAAATTGCAACCCAGATGGATGGAACTAGATCTGGAGTCTTCTATCTTGTTCACACGACCAACCAACGTATGAGCCTAACTATGCAAATCAATTAGATGAGGTCGAACATGGTAGACACCATATTATTACTAAGCAATGATGTAAGCCATTAACAGATGCGAGAGAAACCACTGATGATGTTAATGAATCTCAAGGTACTATAGTATAATCCGTATGGTGTGAATAAATGAATTGATGTCAAACATCACACAAAATATTTAGGTTGAATTCCAATGATGTAAACCAATTGCTGAGAGCGAGGAAACTTTCCATTGATGTATGCAAGCACCAAGGTACCAAAGGGGTGTTTCTAAGTCAGATTTTTAGATGATGTGTTGATGTCAACAACAAGCAACCCATCATAGGAGGTCCTTACTGTATCCATCATCAACAACACGAAACAGGTATCATGATTGAGACATAATGATGTTGATATGGAACTGGATTAATAAAAGGAAAACATGGAATGAAGGCTTAAGAGTATTGCGACAAATATCAGCTGAAATGATTTCTCTTGAACACATAATGAAAATTAATGGAGTTGGAAGCATTGACCCAACACCAAAATGGAGGCTCTGAAAGGAATGATGAAATGAAAAAAAAAAACAGATTACCCAACCCAACAACCACGGATATGAAGTGAAAGTGTGTCATGTTCAAGAGAAACTAGCTGGCATTAGCAAATGAAGTACCCTATTTTCCCGATTTCCCCAACCGTATTGGTCAGTACCTTTTTATTTTTCTTGAGGAGGATAACATATTCTTAATCTATAAGTTCACCCTTTGGATGAATCGCTCCGAGTATTTTTAACAAAACATGAGAAGGATTGGTTCAACCTTGTCATGTTCGACAAGTCCATCATTGTTATATGTTTTAATGAGTCTAGTGAAGGTAAAAATTGACATCTTTTTTTATGTTTAGAGAGTTTTAAAAATAGGAAAAAAAAGAAAAATCCGGATGTTATTTTCCATAGATAGTCTCTTCAGTCTGAAAAGGTAGAAAACAATAATCAAGAGAATATCTTATCCATGTTTAACTAAGTTATTCATTTTTTTGTAAATAGTAATCTCAGTCTATATATTGAGTAACCAGCTCCAAAAAGAGAAGAAAAGAGATATCAACGCCTTAGAAATGAGCCACTTCGAGGGGGCAACCTCCAATACATTACATAAATGAACAATTCTTGGATGATACAATTTACAAAACCTCCTTTCTATATATAGGAGTCCATGGGGCCATAATGTAATCCTAGTGGGCCATAATGTAATCCTAGCCAACCTAACAATAATAATTTAAGGGCACAATAATAACAAAATGGGGGTTACAAGGGTACAATAATAAGGGACTATACTAGTAATATAGGGACCTAACACTGTAAAAGGGTTAAAATTACACTGAGCATACATATTTTCATTTACTTTAACAAGTTCAATTTTAATAAAGTGCTCGACAATATTTTCATGTTTTGGGAGTCTGAAAAGAGCTGAAAGAGGACTCCAAGGGGTTCCTTTTTCATAGGTTTATAGAGCAAGAAAAAGAGATGAAAGTATAGTCCTTGGTCAAAATAACATGTTTAAAGCATGATAAAACACCATTAATAATTTCCGACCTGCTCAAAACACCACAAAAAGAATTAAACATACTTGTTTCATAGTGAAAATGAAGCATATCTAGGTCAAAACATGAAATTTGAATAAAATAATGAAAGAAATGACCATAAATACTCAGGTTGACCATTGATTTTACCATTTCACATTTATCTTCAAAAATGAAAGTTTTAGAGCACTTTTTCCCTCGATCTTCTGTAGCTGATTGAGACCAATACAGTGCATAATTTCTAGTACCATCGTTTGCAGGTAGGAACTAAAACCATTCTATTTCATTTGATTGTCTATTTTTGTGATTTCATGGAAATTATTTGGGGTTTTGAGGGCCCGAGGGTTCTAAAAGCACGTCCTAGGACCAGAACACCCTCCCTAAGTTGAAATATGCGTTGCACCTAGGCTGATTATAACTGTTGGGAGAGGTGCAATGCTCTGGTTTGCACTATAAGGGTACGTTGGGTGCAAAATGATCAACCGTTTATTAGTTTTCCCTCAAATTTTTTCATATTTTTTGCATTAAAAGGAGCCTAATGAATCCTTTGTTGATGTTTCAGGTGTTCATTAGCACAAAATGGAATTCATTTGGTGAGAAAGAGAACATGAAGATAAAAATTTTACTGCAACAAATTATCCTGCCACTATCCAGGCACTGAAAAATTGTGGATTCCTGAAATTATTTTGGCTACCTGGTATGAGGCAAAAAATGGAGTTGTTGAAATATATTTTTCATTCATGGGATGATTAAGTACAAGAATTTAGGTTTTGGGAATATCTGCTTGAGATTAAGGTAGAGGATATCTACTTTTTGACAGGTTTATCCAAGAGGGGTGCCCCAATTTCTCTCCTAGGTGGGAGGAATGGTGGGGAGATCATGAAAGACTATATCAACACCTATTTCAGACCTCAAGCCCAACCTACTAGGGATGGAAAGATCAATATCAAAGATGTGACCCAATTACCTTTGAGAACGATCCTATTTATCATTGCGAGATTGGAAAGTAGCTCAAAAATTCATGTAGCGATTTGATCGTATATGCAGTATGGGATAGAATGTCTAGAGCCAAAATTGTTCAAATAGAGTAACGGTTTCTTGGTAAATATGAAGGAAATTTTGACTAAAGTGAAATACGGGATGCTAAAAAAATTAAGTTATGGTTTTGATCTTAGTCCCTTTTGCTTTAGATAGGGTGCCACTACTTCAGGCTCAATAGGTTATACTCGAGGCTATCAATTTGAGGGTACCACAGATGAGGAGGTGGATGGATCATATTTCCCAACATGTAGGTCCGTCGAAAATTAGTTTTTCACCAGCCTTGTTTGGATGGATGCACAGACAGTTCATCATGATCGATGATTATCCTTACATAGGGATGGATTTATGTGATGAAGTTGAGTTCATGCTTCTTGAGGGTGAGAAATGAGATGCTTGAGGTAAAAATATTTGGACCATTATATTTTTGAAAGTTTTACAATTTTTTTGTGTTTTTAATGTTTCTGAGACTAAAATATTTGATGTTTCATGTATATGTTGGACCAGTTCAACCAATGGGGCCTTCATATCTCCATCATGCAAGAGGACAACCACACGAGGAGGTACTGGTATCAGTATAGGCCATTGCAGTAGTATGGGATGTGCTACGAGATCTTTAGGTAGGCAAGATCCTACTAGAGATGGAGTGCCACATGGAGGTATTGACCCATGGGGTTGACGAGACCATAGTCGATTAGGTTCCTATGTGACTTCAGTGACACATTATCAGAGTACCTAGTCGTATTGGTTGATTACTGCACTAGATGACTTGCGTAGTGTCTTTTTATCATGAGAATCATTGATTAGTCTACTTATATATTTACATGTATTTTTTCATATGGGCAATGTAGCCATATGTGTCTCAGGGTACAAGTTTTTGTAAAACCAAACTTTATATATATATACATACATGTTTTCATTATTTCCTAGTTCCTATTATGATTTCAATATGATGTGATGTGAATTGAAATTATTTACATTCATTTCAAATGTCTATCTAAAACTTAATTAGCTAGGGCATATTCTAATGTGTCTATATTTATAGAAATGTGTTCATATTGTATGAAATTGAAATGAATTTCTGTAATATTCTCAAATGGGAAAACCAAGAATATAGTGCAAAATGCTGGAAAAATAGTGTTAAACATCATATAAAAGCAAGAGGCCAATATGGAGACCTTTCATTCATTATAATAGCAGCAAAATATGCATAAGAAATGGGCCATAGGATGTACAATAATAAAGAACAAGCCTCTAATGGAAAAAATCCCTCAAAAGAGGTGATGCTACTATATATAAAGAGTTGGAAGACTACAATAGCGATGTTTAAAAGGCAATGGTACAAAAAAATGATTACACAACATATCTAGGGCTGATATAGGCCACAAAAGATAGATCTATTATATATCTAGGCACTATACAACCTCCTTTGAAGAACCCCTCAAGGGTTTTCAACAAAACACCATGTACAAGATGGAAATCTAATCCCTAGGGCTGAATATCCACTGCAAAATATAGATCTAGAAAGTGTGGATGATATGATATAATAGATAATGCAACCTCCTCCAATAGATATCCTAGATGAAAGGTTGATCCCTTTACTAGAAAATCTTCTCTCCAAATGGTGTGCCAAAACCACCCTACAATTCCTCCCACAAAATAACGTAGATCTGGAAATAAAATGTGCTGTAGGGGCAAATAAATCAATGGACTGAAGCCAAGATATGAAAATAAGCACAAGGGCCTTCCTTACTATCCTCCCAGTGGAAAGGAACCCTTCTCCACTGAAAATAAGTAATGAAATGACCCAAATATGGTCTCCACTATTGCAACCTGCAAAACAACTCAACCCTCAATAGGATCTACGCTATAAATGAAATATGAAGCTTGGCCTTAAGCCTGAAAGTAGAAAATTTGGTACAAGACTCCTTCAAGAGCTTCTCAATGGAAGAGGTGGGATTCCCAATCAGGAACACCCGGTGCTAAACAACACACAACCTCAGCTAAACAACTAGAGAAATTTATATGTCTAAACAGACCATATATTCAGAAGTATCATATACATCAACATAATGAATATTGCTTCCATCCTCTTCCTTATATAATTTGTGAGATTCCAAATCCTAACCCCCATCCAATAATGTCAATACTTCCATGCAAATCATCTCCATCTAAAACTGTGTTGTCTTTCATTGATGACCACTCCTCCATGACAACGTTGTTGATTTGGTCAAAGTTGACCCAGTCAAGGTGTTCTAGCCCCTTTTCATACTTTAAGGTTCTAAATTAAGCTACCAAGGTATATCATTTTCACATTGGCATTGATTTATTCATTATTAAGGAGACTTATGGACCTCCATTTCCCTATTATTCATAAAACAAAAACTAATATTCCAACTAGCTCATGGCTAATTGGGAATATTAGAGTCCTCCCTTCCCAAATGTTTCTTGTCCTCAAGCAACTGACAAAGTCAGTGCTGAAACTCATCTCCTCCATAATTGGTGACACTATCATGTGATAATATTCCTTCATCAACTAAGTGTCTCCCAATCCATCCCTCCATGAAATTCTCCTACAAATTTCTTATGAGATGCAAATAGTTCATCCCACAAGGAGACAATATTCCAATGAAACAAACATGGTTTTCCCAATGTTCTCCCAGAAACATGTAGCATAATGATCATGGATAATATATCTCCCATAGGGCACATACATTCCTCCCATCCTCCCTCCGATCATTCCCATAAAAATAATAAGCACATCATCAATGTATGGGATCAAAACTAGGTACATACAAACATAAATTTGTAAAAATGGAATTGGGTCATAGTCCCACATGTGGAACCAGCATACTGAATCTCCTGACTACATCAAATAATGATACGGTAATTGGTTTCCCCACCACTTACTTGCTGCCCAAGTCTTCTCACAGTGGCTGAAAGTGTGAGATATGTTTGGTGCTTTTGGAGTGCACCCACAATGATACAACATCTCCTTATATCCTCCAAGGGAGTGGCCATGTTCAAAAAATTTTACTGCCCAAAGTTTTCCATGAAGTTTATATGGAATAATTCTCCTCCTTGGAGCTATGGCCTACATATACATGGTAAAGGAATGCAAGTAACCATCAAATGAAACATTATGTACATAAGCATGTTCCTTACCAAAAATTCTACTCACACAAATGGAGTGGTCCATAGATAGATCCCCTCTCATTCCAAAAGAGGAAAGAGGTGGCCGTGATAGCTCCTTCGTTGAGTTATGTCTCTCTTCCAACTCCACATGGTTCATGCATCTTTGAAAATTCTGATATATTTCATCTTCAAAGCCTTCCCAAGTGTAGCTCTCCATGATAGTGTTGTAGGCTCTCATTGAATAAGTATGGCTGAAAAGGAATTCTTCATATGCCCTTTGTAGAAACTTCTCCTTGAGCTTGGAGGCTCTATATAAGAAGATCCTACCATGATAATAGATGAAATATTCTTGGAATGAATAGCCCTCTTCATGTAACTGGTCATCAAGTATCATGCATGTGAAAAGATCCTTGGAATAATCCACCAACAGTTGGGATTTCCAATATGGATCAATCTTCCATAGTGACAACGCTGATGATATATCACAAAGAACATTTGTCATATGGCTGCCCTTCTCCTTGAAATATCCCATGCCAAGGGTATATGTTGGAAGGTTGATATCCTTCCCATGATTCTCCTCCCACAGTGTAGAATCTGAAATGAGAGTGGGTAATGATGATGTTGGGAGAATTCCTCCCTCCTCCTTGAGTCTACCCAAGACTCTCAGCGATGTATCTTGGCCATATAATGCTCCCATTCATCCTGGATCTATGAATGTAGCATCATGATGTGAGACATTTCTCACCAAATCTGTATCAGGTGGCCTCCTAGGTGGTTTGCCACAAAATAATAATGTCCCATGAGCCAAAGTCATGTGCATAATAGATGGGACTGTTAGGTCCTTGCTTCCACTACACAAATCCATCTTTGATTTCTGTGTGGAAGTTGTATGTGAGGGATATGTGTGCATTTATTTAATCATTTGAGTCTTTCCACTCTTTCTATCCACCCATTCCATTTTCAAAGTCTCCCAATCTGTGGTGAATTTCCCCAAAGTAATCAACCATTGCACACCCAATATCACATTGGTTTCATGTATGTCAACCACAAAGAAGTTATCAGTTAATGTGTATGTCCCCATGGTTATTGATAAGGATGGAACATAATGCATACATTTCATAGTTATATCTCCTGGGACCAAAACAGAAAATCCCTCAAAAACATTAGTGGGTATTGCCCTCCTCTGCACTATTTGGGCATCGATAAAATTGTGGGTAGCCCCACTGTCAATAAAAAAAAAATCCCTCTGATATAAGATGGAATCTCGAACCCTCAAGGTCAAGTACTTAGGTACTCCTATCAATGATGCAAGATCCCCTCCAATTGGAGAAAATTCCCCATTCCTATCTCCTGATGATGTTGGTTCATCTCTAGCTGTGTCAGCGCTGTGAACTCTTCTTGGTTCATCTTCTTCTTCCTTCTCATTATCTGAGAAGACCTCTATGTAGTGTGCCTTTCTTATTGCACATTTATATCTGGGTGCCCAAGATTCTTGTCATGTGAAGAAAATATTCCTCCTCCTCAAATCTCTTCGAACATCATCATCAAGAGGTTTTTTGTATTTGCTCTCCTTTGAAAGAGGAGCCTTCTCATCTTTTCCATTTGATAGAAAAGAAGGCTTATGCTGAAATTTTTCCTTTGCTTTTGTCAAGGCGTCTTGAAGATCTATAGCCCTTTCAATGAAATATTGAGGGTAGTGGGCTTGGTAGACTTATCCAACCCATGAAGTGGTTCATCTAACCCATCAATGAACATATAGAACCTTCTTGTTGCAGATAAATCAAGAACCATAACATAAAGTATTAAAAATTCAGAACTATAAGTTTATGGATTACCTGATTTTTTTAGCTTTGCAAGCCCGATGAATGGTGCCTCATGATATCTTCTATCAAACCTCTCCACCAACCTCCTTGTGAAATATGAATATGTAGTCACATTGGCATGGCCCAATGGAGACAAGCCATGGAACCACCAATCATGTGCTTCACCCTCAAGGTGCAGCACTGCTATCTTAATGTCCTCCGTTTTTGGAACTTTGTTCAACTGGAAGTAGATGTCAAGTTTCTCTACCCATGATTTGGTAGTGCATTTAGATGACCCATAAAATTTGGGTAAGAAAAATCTACCCATAGTGCGGTGTAGATCATGATTCTGAATGAATCCACCACTTCTATTGTGATGGCTGGGTCTCCTATTGTCCTTGATTTGAATTTTTTTTTGAAAACTCAAGTGGTCCTTGAATCTCTGAGTTTGAGACTCATACTCCATTAAATAGTCTTCAAGGGATTATTGTTCTTGAAACCCTTCATTTCCGACTACTAAGAATGTAGGCATTGTATAGTGTTGGGAAAATTGTTGTTGCTACACTGGTTTATCATTCCAGTGATGAGAAATGTTGGAGCCTTCACCATGTTGAAATGATTTGGTGGATTCCTTGTATCTATCCATTCTCGTCTCCTTAATTTCTCTAATAATATCTTGCATAGCTTTGAGAAGAATCTTAGGAAACTTTTTCTCTTCATCTTATCCTCCAGATAAAGGGGTTTTACCCTTGTCTCCTTTGTCATTTGTATAATAAAACTTCCAGTGTATTCTTATTTGATACATCTTCTCTCTATCAGTAAGAGGATCTCCTTCTTCATATGACATATTGGCTTTTCAAGGTGCACATGCTGTGCCAAGATTATGATTTGATACCATTGTAATATTCCCAAATGGGAAAAGAAGGAATATAGTGCAAAATGCTGGAAAAATAGTGTTAAAAATCATATAAAATCAAGAGGTCAATATGGATACCTTTCATTCATTATAACAACAACAAAATATGCATAAGAAATGGTCCATAATATGTACAATAAGAAAGAATAAGCCTCCAATGGACAAAATCCCTCAAAAGAGGTGATGCTACTATATATAAAGAGCTGGAAGACTACTACAACGTTGTTTAAAAGGCGCTACTATAGAAAATGATTACACAGCAAATATAGGGCTGATATAGGCCAAAAAATATAGATCTATTACAGATCTAGGCACTATACAACCTTCTTTGAAGACCCCTCAAGGGTTTTCAGCAATACACCATTTACAACATGGGAATATAAGCCCTAGGGGTGAAGATCCACTGCAAAATATAGATCTGGAAAGTGTGGCTGATCTGATATAAGAGATAATGTAGCCTCCTCCAATAGATATCGTAGATGAAAGGCTGATCCCTTCACTTGAAAAACTTCTCTCCAAATGGTTTGCCAAAAACACCCAGCAATTCCTCCCACAAAATAATGTAGATCTAGAAATAAACCGCGCTGTAGGGGAAAAATAAAATCAATGGCTTGAGCCAAGATATGAAAATAAGCACAATGGCCTTCCTTAGTGTCCTCCCAATGGAAAGGAACCCTTCTCCACTAAAAATAAGCAATGAAATGACCCAAATATGGTCTCCACCGTTGTAACCTGCAAAAAAACTCAACCCTCAACAGGATCTACGCTGTAAATGAAAGACGAAGCTTGGACTTAAGCCTGATAGTGGACAATGTAGTACAAGAATCCTCGAAGAGCTTCTCAATGGAAGAGTTGGGATTCTCGATCAGGAACACCCAGTGCTAAACAACACACAATCTCAGGTAAACAGCTAGAGAAAGCTATATGTCTAAACAAACCATATATTCATAAATATTATATACATCAACATAATAAATATGGATGCCATCCTCTTCATTATATAATTTGTGAGATTCCAAACCCTAAGCCCCATCCAATAATGGCACTACTTCCATGAAAATCATCTCCATCTAAAACTGCGCTGTCTTTCATTGATGGCCACTCCTCCATGACAACGTTGTTGATTTGGTCAAAGTTGACCCAGTCAAGGTGTTCCAAACGATTTTCATACTTAAAGGTGCTAAATTAAGCTGCCAAGATATATCCTTTTCACATTGGCATTGATTTATTCATTATTAAGGAGACTTCTGGACCTCCATTTTCCTCTTATTCATAAAACAAAGCAGTAAAACAAAAATTAATATTCCAACTAGCTCATGGCTAATTGGGAATGTTAATCTTTCTAGAAGACGTAATCTCAAAACCATGCGAAGGATGGCAAGATTTCTAACCAAATAGACATTCGCAAGTTGCAGAACTACGAGTTGTGAGTCGAGTATGATGACGAAATGCTAGATACCATGTGAAGTAGCATTAGATAGTATCTCAACCACTACGCTATACTCAATGATGTTATTTGTAATATTCCAAAATTAGCTTTCATCAAATTGGAATATTAAAGTTTTGTTTTGTCACTTAGATAGATGAATAAGTGGGTAGGGAGATCCATATATCTCTTTATTACGAATAAAACCACTTCTTATGTGAATGTGGCTCATTTTAGTAGTTGAATAAAGCACCCCTAAGTGTGAAAAGGGGCTAGATCATGTGGACAGGGTCAAATTTGACTAGATCAATAGCGTTGTTATGGAGATAGTGGAGGATTAATGGAGGACAACACAGTCATTTAGGAGGAGTGTATGCATGAGAGTGACTCCTTTAATGAGTGGGACCCAGGGTGAGGAAGCTCACCAAGCATAAAAGGAAGTGGATGGAAGCCATAGAAGACATGATTTTTATTATTGATTATTGATATTTTTAGATCTCTATTTGTCATGTGGCATGTCTACGCATGCTTCAACTATTTAGTGGAGTCTGCAATGCTGTTTAGCACAAAGGTGTTCCCGAGTAGGAATCCCACCCTCATCCTTGGGGTACTTTGAGTGCCTACTTAGGAGAGGTATCTTGAGCTACATTTACACTATCTATCATTTGGCCAAGCTTCATTCATTATCCACAGCATATTCCATTTGAGGATTGGGTTGTTTTGCAGGGAAGTAGTAGTGGAAGAGAAATATCTTTAGTTTCTTAGCCTGTTTTCCATTGGAGGGATCATCCTTTCATTCGGAAGGCTAGTGAGGAAGATCTTGGAGCATTATTTTTATATCTGGTAGGAGACCAAGTAGCTACCATTAGCTATAGTGCAGTTTTCCTCAAGGACTCCATTATTTCAGAGAGTAACTGTAGCAGAGGGTTTAGTGCCCTAGTTGGAGGAGTTGGGTTTCCATTGAGGGGATTATCCCTCCATTTGGGAGATCTATTGGTGGAGGATCAACCATTTCATATATCATATCAGCCACCTCCTATCAGCATTCCAGTTGCAATGGTTATTCAACCCTAGGGCCATATCTTTCTATTTTTGT
Source organism: Pinus albicaulis (assembly GCA_034641835.2). Taxonomy (NCBI): domain Eukaryota; kingdom Viridiplantae; phylum Streptophyta; class Pinopsida; order Pinales; family Pinaceae; genus Pinus; species Pinus albicaulis. The sequence continues at coordinate 90,227 of JAXQQM020069425.1, forward strand.
ATTTTGGGTATTTCTGGAAACCTTTTCTGGGTTGTCATGGAAATTAATTTTGGAGCTTAGATCTCTATTCTTGGCATTTATTGAGCCATATATCAGGAGATCTACATTTTTTTATTTTCCATTAGTAGTTATACTCACTAAAACTATTATGTATTGCCTTTCGACATTTTGTATAGCAGCAACATCTCATGATTGAGGATGTTTGGTCATTGGAGGTTTGTTTACCTTGATTGTATGAGTTGAAACTCAAAGATATTGCACTTATTTTCTGTTGATATTAATAATAAGATGGCTCTTTCATTGTCTCATATTTGATGTATTGATATTTACTGCTATTTTCCATTTTCATGTCCTATATTGTATCTCTTCCAATTTTGGGATATTACATTATTAGTTGAGTGACCAATGCAAACCCTTGTATACTCACCATATCGACATTTGGAGAAAATATAGCCCATATTGCAAAAGATAAGTCTGAGTAATATGATTAGCACCATCAACATAACCAATGTACGGTTGGAGAGATGTCGACATATGCAAACCAAACGTAAATATGATCAAAATAATCTATGGGAAACTTTAAAAAGAAACACTGAAAACACACTCAAACACACCTATAAAAAGTATGCACATAATGTAATACACATGAGATCAAACACAATATTTTTTGAGGTACAATCGTTTTCTAGGCTGCGCCAATGGAACTCCATCAAAATCTACCAACTTGTTATCCTCCACAGTATCCCAAGGTTGAGAATGGAAACCTACATAGATAACCTCGAACCACTTAAGATTTGGTAGTTAGCCCTACCAAATCAAAGAGGGATTTCTCTATGATATTACAATGAAAATATGCATAAAGAAGGTAAAAGGATACTAGGCTAGGTCTGAGCTCTAGTGTTTGAAAATTTAGGGTTTTTGCTGGATCAGGAGGAGAGGTCAAGAAAACTAGGTAAGATCTAAAATATTTCAGTTGCAGGGATACAAAGGGGCATGGTAGATATGTTAAATGGAACTTTAAGTTTGTAAATTGTAGTGTAGGGTGGAAAAGCAAAGGTTCAAAATGAGCATGACAAGAACGAGTTCATTTATCAGAAGATGAAAAACATAAACATGAAATTCCTACCAAACCAAAGCATAAGCTTAAAGAATTACTTTTAAAATATTATAGGAAGATCAATGAAAGAAAAGATATGGAAAGAAGATTAAATAATAATTCATAAAAATTAATTACAGAATAAAAACACTACCACAAAACCATACCACATGAATCCCTATATAATAGCTGCAACTGGAATTGTATTTTTGCAAATATAAATTGTACACAAAGATCCAAGCCTTCTAATATCTGATGTCCAACCTTGAATCTGACTAAAAATTAGATAAATATATACCAAGAACATCTTCCTATCTTGCAGGGGTCGAATCCCTCAAGATAGGAACAATTTACACAAATTTTTCCAACCAAACCTAAGACTAGGGAGGTTAAACCAAACTCTCCTATCCTTTGACTGGCCTATCTATCATAAATGACCTTCATAATTACATAAAAATTACATTAACAAGCTAAATTTACATTCATCTACATCATGTCAAATAAAAAAAAGAGAATTTACGTCATGAGAAACTGAGTTTGACTAAAAAAAACCTCGAAAAATTGACCTCCAGGGAAAAGTGCAACGCCATTAGGGAAAAGCACAATGCCAGTTTGCAGGGCAGTTTTGAATGCCTTCCTATGCTAAAAATGTTGATCCAAATGTACCATTGGAAATATTAGGATGTATATTTGTACATGTAGTCCTTAAAAAAGAAAAAATTCCTCTCCAAGGCTGCTAAAAATGCATTCTCCCAAGGTTACTCCAAAAGCGCAGTGCCTGGGTGAAAAAGGTGGCAGAAAGTGGCTTTTTAGCATGGTTTTTGCACTTTTCTCCTAACCAGAATGCTACCATGGAATAAAAACATAATAGATGATATATGCATGTCATAATATATCCATTTATGTAGAGTTTAGGTGATTTGGAGATCTGAGGGAAAAGCACAACACCAAGGCACTGCGCTTTTGGTTGTCTGCATTTTTCTGTTTTAGCCAAAAACCACAAAATTTCAAAAATTTCAAAATTTTCTTCAAAACTTGTTCAAAATTTCCCCTTGGAGTTAGAAGATGATCTCTTAAGAAATGAGAGAGGACTCATCCAACAAATCAAGTTTGTCCTTCTTCTTTTACCTAATTAGGGTTTTCCTCAATTTCTTCTTCAAATGCTTGATCCTAATTTCAGAAATCCTGTTTCTAGTGTAATAGTGCATGGACATGTGCCTTTGGAGATTATTGTTCGTCTTAGCACTAGTAAAAAATGATGAAATTAATGACTAGGTGACTAAAAATGTTAGTCACCGCAATTATTTCAAGTGGATTACTACTAAATTTGAGCAATTTTAAGTGACCGAACTAAAAATGACTAACTTAAATGACTAATTTAGCCTAGGAATAAGATATACGACTAGATAATAAGTGACTAAACTAAAAGCGACTAACTTAAATGACTAATTTAGTTTAGGGATAAAATATATGACTAGATAATAAGTGACTAAACTAAAAGTGACTAACTTAAATGACTAATTTAGTCTAGGATTAAAATATATGACTAGATAATAATTGACAAAAGTAATAATGATTAATGTAACTGACTATTATAGTCCAAGAATAAAAAAATGACCAAATAACAAGTACAACAAGTATATGAATTAGTAATTTATGTGATTAATTTTAAGTTGTGTCACTCCATCAATAGAAAATTGCAATTTTGATATCGAAGTGTTACATTTCACTACAGGGTCTCTGAATCCATTTGCAGTGTTGAAATTTCGAGACAAAGGGGTCTTCGAATTTACAGTGTTAAAATTATGAATACCCTTTTGTCTCTAAATTTTAACACTACAAATGGATTCATCCGCAATTAACATAATTGTATGTATCATCTATCTACTTTACACTAATTCCTTCATTATGATTTTAGTAAAGATAATATTTAGATAGCCAAATTAATATTTATATTTATGTGTAATCTTTGGCCATAAATTAGTTTAATTTTGAAACTTCATTGATTTATGTAAAAGTGCGAGCTCATTCAAATCTAGTATTAAATCATCATATTTGCATTACATAAATAGTAAATAGATAAACCTAAAATATATATTTATAGACCTATTTAGTAAATAAGTATGAACCTTTATTAATTTAGGTATGAACCTTTGTTTTTTTTTTTAATTCAATGTTCTATTCATGTAGGAAAAAAGAAGTACATAATGCAGCTTAAAAAACAGGTGGTCTCACCCCGACCAGGTTTATTGACCAAAATTTGCACCAGAGGAAAAAAATACAAAAGAGAGACTAGGGACATCTCCATAAACGGTTGGGCCAGAGGCACCAAAACAAATATAAAACATAAAGAACACCAGATAGCATACTAGTCGTACAACGTGATGGACGCAGGGTTGTCAGGGCTGTTCTTGGAGGCGGTGGAGGACAAAAGTCACATTGAACGTGCCCTTCAAAGTGCGCCAACCGAGTGTCCACCTTTTTTACTTTCTCATGAGTGAGTTGATTTTGGCCTCGCCAAACCACTACCAGTCTCTTCCTAACTTGGCATTGTAAATAGTGCATTCGGTTCAATGTTGCCATCTGCTCTGCATGCTCCTCAAACACATGGACTTACATTAATTTTGGTGGGTAGCAACCACTAGTAAGTCTACACATTTACAATTTTACCCCTACACAAGTGTTGATAAGCCTTAGTAAATATGTTTAGTTACATCTTATTCCTATCCATTTTTTATGCATAGACTTGCTTAAATGATGGGAAGTAAAAGATGGTAAATATGTTATTTACTTACTTCAAAACTTAAGATTGAAAAATCAGTACAAAAATATCTAAAAATAACACATCAGTTATATTACAACCATATCCATAAATTATGACATAAAATATGTGAGTGAATCCACATGATATTATCTTCTCTAAATGCTATAATAAGGCCAAATTACCGTCCAATCAAATGTTTGAAAAATTTCCTAATAATATTGAAAAATAAATATTTATTTTTCAAAGTTGAACATTACAAGTCAATACTAAACTAATAGTTGTCAACAAACAAATTGATTACTGGAGCCCTCCCTTGGTAGAGACTAATAAAGCATTGGACAACTTCTAAAATATTATGGGTTGAAAGAATTTGTCATCTTTATGACACCAAGAAAGTTGTAAATAAATATTACTTTCTCTTGAAATGTCCTATACACACCCACATTAGATCACAATTCAAACTCTTATTATTTTAACTTATTAATTCATCACAATTATAAATTTAGAAATACTTATCTTTTTTATATATAATTTTTTTTTTAAAATAAAAAATTAAATTATATTTTTAAAAGTATAAACTAAATATTTAAACCCAAGATACCTACCATTATTTTAACTTATTAATTCATCACAATTATAAATTTAGAAATACTTACCTTTTTTATATATAATTTTTTTTACAATAAAAAATTAAATTATATATTTAAAAAATATAAACGAAATATTTAAACCCAAGATACCTACCATTATTTTAACTTATTAATTCAAGAGAACTATAAATTTAGAAATACTTGTCTTTTTTATGTATAATTTTTTTTAAAATAAAAAAATTAAATTATATATTTAAAAATATAAACTAAATATTTAAACCCAAAATACCTACCATTATTTTAACTTATTAATTTATTACAATTATAAATTTAGAAATATTTATCTTTTTATATATAATGTTTTTTACAATGAAAAATCAAATTGTATATTTAAAAATATAAACTAAATATTTGAACCCAAAGTATCAATGTACCAATGGAACATAGCTTTTACACTAAACTTCCCAAAAGGCGCTCTCTTTACAACTCTGTACACCCACTCAATTCCAACCCACATCAAAGAGCACAATGCACGGGAAACATCAAAGAGCACAATGCACGGGAAACATCAAAGAGCACAATGCGCAGGAAGAAAATTTACAAACACAAAGAAGAGGGCACACTGAGCAGGAAGAAAATATACAAACACAAAGAAGAAAGCACATTGCAGCAAATTCCTGGAGTCCTCTTACTATCAAATTTTCCTCCATATTCTCCTCGGCGACCGCCATGGTCCAAAACTCCCTTGGAGCTTCTTCCGCCAAATTTAGAGGCAAGACAACCCCCATTTGCCCTGAACAACAATCCATGAACCATGGACGAAGAGGTAGCATGATTCGATTATCAAAAAATTATAATCAAGTCGGATTGCCCCGAAGTGGATATTTTGTTTATATCTAGTTCTAATCTTTCTTATTTCTTGATTCAAATGCAAGAAACAAATCTCGGTAAATGCAGGAAAAATAATCTCGGGAAAAAGGCACACCACTTTCCAGTGGATTCGAAACAGAAAATCGTGGCAGGGATCAGGCACAGAATGTAGCAGTTCCATTAGGACCACCGCTGGATTTAGTTCCATCAATTCCTGCCAAAGAGCCCAATTCTCGTGCGAACTGGAGAATCCCTCTGGAACAAGTAAGTATGCAAGAACCCAATTTTGTTTATTTTTGAATGTCAGTTCAAATCCCATTTTGAAGTGGCCTGGATAGATGCCCATCTAAATTTCAATAACTTTTTGAATCAGTCGTCTGTTATGTTATGCAATCTAAATTTTTCCCAACATAATCGTCAGTGGGAATTACCTTAGAAGTTCTATAGTTGGTTATGTTAGATAAATTGCTTAATCATAATGTACTAAGTTATATGGTGAATCCCTGAGCTGGAGTTATTAAAGTAATTTTTTCTCATAAGAATAATGTAGCAACTCATCATAGTGAAATTATTTTACACTATCAGAGAAAAAATTTCCCAGCACCCCAAACCCCCAAGAATGCAAGACATTTTCCATGTTATTGTTTTTAAGATATCCATCTGCAAAAACCTAGATATATGAAAATAATTTCAAGCACATTAACATGGAAAATGTCTTGCCTTTCCTAGGTATCCAAAGCTTTTGCAACCAATTATGCTGACATGCCATACTTCTACACACAATTATTATAAGATGCCAAATATTTGCATCTTGTTATGTTAAGAGAAATGAAAAATCAGATATGTAAGCTATTCCTAGCAACAAAGTAGAAGAGCAAGACACTCCTGAAGTGGATTTTTTGTTTGGAGCTAGTGAAACTTAGGGCTCAAACCTAATTCCATGCTTATTAGGTATTCATGTTCTAACTTTGTCTTGGAATGCGACTCATAACTTTTGATCAATGCCATCCATGCTCTTATAATTTTTCTCATAGCAGTCTTGGTGCTCTGAGGCAACGATGAATGGATCGTTCTACATTGATGTGGCTTCTCTAACTAGTGACAAAACTAGTAATAATGGTAGGATTAGGTGAAGGCATTAATGCGAATTAGGCAAAATAACAAAGTAGAACTAAATATCTGCATGCACTGACAATGCTTCACCACCTGTCAAGAAAAAACTGATGCACTGGTACCGCTTGACCACTCCTCAAGAAAAAACTGTGGCTATCTACATGTACTGTCACCACTTGATTGTATTCATCTACTGTCATCACTTACCATCTGCATCTACTGCCATTGCTTGACTTATACTGCCTCATTTATTGTTGTTGCTGTAGGCTATGGATATTTTGGTTGTGATGGTCTATCTCTTTGTATTTCTCATTGTTGGTTGTTGTGAAGGTCATGAATGCTTCCTAAATGCTTCCTAATTAGTTTTCCACTTGCCAGAGCCTTCTGCTATCTTGACCTATGCTTACGATAGAGGATATATTCTCGTATAGGATGTATTCTTAGATAAGGAAGCGCTAATCTACTCCCATACTACTGCATCCAACATGGACTCAGTGAAATCAAATTCTTCAGTCCCTATAGCAGCTTAATTTTAATATTTTGAATCATGTGGAGCATAGAACATCTGAAGCAAAAATTACTTTTAGGTATGTACTATCATTTAAATGTTTGTTTTCTCCATGTATAAGCCCTTATTAGAACATCACTATATTCTGCAAAATGGTTCACACCTCCACAAATGGAAAGATTAATTGTGGCTAAGTTAAAATGGGAAAAAAATGGAATCCAAATCACATTGATTATCACAGTTTTTAAAATATGAACATATTTGAGTATACATATTTTCTATTTCTAGAAATTTCAACAATGCCATGATAAAAAATATTAAATTATAAGTTTAAAAAATATTACATAAAAGTTACAGAATATATATTTGATTTTAAATGGAGGACATATGGTTGAACTGGCACAATTTAATACTCTAGGCATGAACACAATTGTGCCAATTTAATACTCTAGGCATGAACACAATTATCAAGGCATGCATACAATTCGACAATATTGAAATAGATGATCAAGAAAAACTAAACCAACACACACATGTTCTATTTAATCAACAAGTAATATTAATTGGTATGAGCTTCTATTTATCGTTATTCAATGATTGATATCCTTACCTCATGTTTCTTGCTATTTGGCTAGTGCATGCATTCGTTTGGTGTAGCAATCAACAACTTTCACGATGGGGTGGGGTGCGCCTGGCCTGTTGGAGGTAAGCTTGTTGTTATATCATTAATAATAATGACTGCCCAATGTCATGACCCGTTTCACAAAAAATGTGCCTTACTGAAGTTCCTGCCTTGGGGTCCTGTTGCCTAACCTGAGTCTAGTGTGAAAGGATCCTACCTACTTCACCAAAGCCAATTATAACGTGATTCCACCTTAATGAGTTCCTTCTAACAATGGGAAATATTAAGTATGGTGTATGTATCCCCCACTTTGGTGATGAGGCCTATTTTCAGTAAGGGTTGAGTTCGGCAATAAGATTTTTCCTTAATAGCTAAACTGGGCGAGAATGTTACTTTCCCTCCGGGAAAATGGGCTGGGTGGAGAGGAAGATAAAGGTCACTTTCCCACTAGCCACATTCTAGTTTCAGGTTAACACACAATCTACAAATATCTATTTTGTTTGGATCTTCCAAATCTCCCTTGCCTTCCAATTCTCACAACTTCCTTCTCTCTAGTTTACCAGAGGTCAATTTGTTTTATTATCCCCATTCTAGTAACAGCGTAGGGGCGCATAGATAGCAATGCCAAAAGCCACACAACCAACACTATGTACGGGAAATAATTTTTTTTTATTCTCCCCATGCTAGTAACCGGATAGGGGTGCATAGATAATAATGCCAAAAGCCACAACCAACGCTATGTACCTAATAATTTCCCATCCTCCACACGCGCAATTGAAAAACTCTATATACCCGGTAAACCCTCCAGAATTGCACTGGAAACAATGAGATTTGATATATTCACACTGGTTATCACGATTCAAGTGTCATTTTTCTACTCTAAAAGGATCTTTGTCTTCATCATCCATAGTTGACACCATGAGGTCATCTTGTTTTACTTCTGAACAAGTTGCAGCAAGGATACAACTGACTTTCAGGGGACTTTTTGCCAGATGATGGCCTACTTCTTAGGCATTTTCATTTAGAATTCTTGAGAGTATATGAATGAAATGAATTTTGAGCCCTTACCTATTCATTAACGCAAATCATTGTCAGACATGGGCTCATTCAAAGGTTGTACTAGTAAGCGAGGTGGATGATCCAAGTATGGTAATGAATGGAGCACTCAACGGACACGTGAAATGAATGAAAGCTCCAAATCAAGTCTTTTACTTCCATCATTTTGTATAATAATAGACAAAAATTACTTGTAAGGTGCCACATTATATTCCTATCTCATATCCTTATCTGAAAAAAGAATTGGCAATTCACTAAAAGTTATCCAATACACCAAAAATCGCATAAGGTCAAAAATAGATATTCATCTTTATGATTGCAATACTTAGGCCATTAAACAAAACATCCATAACAAATGTCGAAGCCTCCCCATAAAATTTCTATGATGGATGGGTTCTCCTACTCCTTGCCATTAAATGAGAAGTAATGATTTCTGTCATGGATGGGCACTATTAAAAGACAGGTAAACCATCTAAATTAAAAATAAACTCTTATTAGGATAAAAATGATGTGGGAGCTTTAAAGGTTGTAACATCTGCTCTTCAGGTCCCCTCCAAATAAACTAATAAGCTCATATTTTCTTCTGCAAGATAAAAGTACAACGTGTGGCAATGGTATTACCCGGTAGAAAGACAAAAGCACAAGGTGAAGCTGCCTCATAAAGCTATAGTGTATAATTAAAAAACACAAGTAAAAATCCTACCACCCAATAATGATTTTAAAAGATCACAATATCTATCTCTCATAAGGACGAGGGGAAATCCTCCTGTCATCATGATTAAAAGGTGTAGCTCCTCAATAAAGATCAAGTATTATAGACAAATGGGTGAAATCCCTAGGAATTCGGAAAATCCAAATCGCTTGCATGTCAAGTTCTACAATGAAGACTTAATCTAAGTAAGAATGTATAAGCCTCAAAGATTAGTTGAATAATCAATTTAACTCCATTGTTATAGTAAATTTCAGAAAAAAATAAGCCTCTCAAAATTTAAAACCAAATATATCAAATTTGTATTCGAAGCATCCTCAAACAAACTAATTATATGTATTTCTGAGAGTAAAAACCTAAAAAAAATGTAATGGATTGCTGAACAAGTCGATTAAGCCATACCTTTAAACAAAAAAAGTTGAGATTTCATGAAGAGATGATAGCAATTTACAAAATAAATTCAAAGAAACTAAATAAATATTCATTTCGGAAAAAGTTAAACTATAGAGCAAAACAACTATATATGTTAATAAATTGGAAAATCGCTTATCACTTTTGTTAAGGATTGGCTCGATATGAAACGAGTTGTTTCAACCCATTTCCAAGGGCAATATATCATAAGTATTCACTCGAGATACTCGAAAAAAGTTACGCCTCAAACAATAAAGGCCATCAATTGCCATAGGGGGTTGCTGGATTCATGATGACAAGAGAAAAGGTCATCAATTGTCGCAGGGGGTTGCTGGATGGGGAATCAAATCGAGAACATATCAATGAATTGGGAAGCGCTCACTCAACGACCTATCTATCATTGATTATGAAGGGATAGAACCAATAGCCCCATCAGTGGCACCTAATTTTTGGAGAGGAAAGCGGAAAAATATCGAGGGTTAGAAATGAACTAAAAAAACAACTTCATGTTTTTGACAAAAGCAGATCTCTCTTTGACGAGGGAGAAAAGAGACTGGCTTTTCTCATTTCAATACACAGTTGACACAGAAGCTTTTCCCTTAGATGGTAACGTAATGAAAGCCATTCAATCTCATTTTAAGCATTGGGGTATCTCGCCCCTTCCAATAAATGCAACGACTAAAAAGGGGGTCACATAGTTAGTTGTACAATGAGTAGCTTCTTTCTCCATGCAACTATTCAGGAAACAGTTGTGCAGTAGTGTAGGTAGATGCGCTAACAATTGCATGGTTGACAACATAGGTTTTGGTTAAACAACTTCACACCCTCCATGACTCCTTAGCAGACAATTTGGCGATGCACACAAAGCCAACTGAAAAATCATGGTAAAATAGGTAGCATACTTTTGATGAACCTTGGACACTACAGTACCTAAATCAACTCTTAAGAACTAAAATATTAAAGTTGACTTAACTAGCAGAGTAAAAAAATCAAAATATTAAAGTTGGGAAGATTTTTGACATAGCTTATCTATTGTAGCAAGGAAATTGGAATATAGAGACCCCCTTAGAATCTACATATTTCTCAAGAAGTTGAAATTTTTTCTCTAAAACCTTTAAAACCCCAAGCATTTCCATTGGTGTGGGTGTGATTGTGTTAATTTTGATTAACATGTTCTTTGCATAATATAATTACTTCAATGTTTCTTATAAGACCATTTATTAATCCATGCATGAAATATCATCTTAGTGACTGAAAATGAAGAAAGAACATAAATTTTAAATGTAGAATACAAACCAAGACAAAATAACACAAAGATATGGCACAAGCCAGGGAAAAACCTCAAGGTGGGGAAAACCCTTGATCACTTCTTCTTATGATCAATATCCAATGTTCAGCAGAGAGAGAGTACAATAATATGAGTCAAAATAGACTTGTTAAATTAGTGTTCAAAACAGTCCTAAAGCTTACTGCTTGGTTAGGGTTCCTAACAATCACTGAGTAACTTTCTTCCAATGAATTGTACCCTTTGTTGTCCTTTACAAGACGTCCAACAATGCTGCAGGACTTGCGGTTCCTTTTCAAGGCATACAACAACAATCCTATGCTAAGAGTAATAAGAATATGCTCACAAACGAGGGTTAAACTCTTTTTTTACATTGTGTCCCTCTCTTATTGAATGAAGCTAGGGTAAAGTACTCAGATTAGGCCATGTGTCCCTTCCACACATGTTTTCATACTAGCTGTTGTAGCAGCATTTCCTGTGGCCTGAACCAGAATACAAAGCATGAACAAATAAACCCAAAAACTCACTTTTAAAACATTTTCCTGATCCGTGGCTCCACACAAATAATGCGACCTTCTCTTGAAGAGATTCACACCCAAAAACCATGACAAAACATCACGCAAAATTTCCCTCAAACCTGCAGCTAGTTGCCTGCTCCTACTCGAACCTATGGGAGATCAATACAACACATCCTCCTTGCTTCTCCATGTTGTGGTTGCCTCAGAAAGAATTACCCAAGAGTTGAATGCACCCTTTTAGGATGATCTCTAATGAAGATGAGGGATCCCTATATATATAACAATTTGTCCTTATGGAGGTGAAGTCGACCTTAACACTTGAAGGAAAAATTTGAATTTCAAATTTTTCAGTTTTCCCGCCTTGATAAGGTTATGTCTTGTGGAATTTATTTTGAAATAAATAAATATTTTTCTTATCCAAATTTGGTGATTTTAGGTCGATTTTGGTCCTCTCTAAAAGAGGAATTAAATGGAATGATCATCTCCATCAACTGAGTAGATCTGAGTAGAATTTGGCCCTAGTTTCCAATTTTAACACTCCCTCTTAACTAGGGAGAATTCCACCTGCCAGTCCATCTGTTGTCATAGATCATCATTCCATCCTTCCATGATGAACCATAAAGAACCATCTATGTATTATTTTTTCTACTCTACTGAGCACTTATGTGAGTAATAAAGAAGATTTGATTAATAGTGATTCACAAGACCTTGCCACTCTTCATTGACAAAATTCAGTCCTGAGGTAGAACCTCAATTGATCCCAGATCAAGTAGATAAACACTAAGCATCCTAGCATAGAGAGTATGACAATACACAATGCATCCATTAGTAGTTCTATGGTCTCTATCCTCATTTCCCAACTCGGTACTTCCCATAAGTCCCAGACTTCATGGTTAGGATGATGTAGAAACACCAGCAGGGAAAGAGTATATCACATCCTGCTCATAATCACATGTAGGGAAAGGAGAAACCAGGTTCTACAAACACACATAACAATCACATGTAGGGAAAGGATAAACCACCTCCTACATGCATGCAAAACACCGAGAGTATGGAAAGGAAGAACCACGTCCTACATGCATGCAAACCAACAATAGTAGGAAGGATCCTACACGTGGGGAAATGATGGACCACATCCCACCGATATGTCAACCATAAATTTTAGGGAATGAGCATCCTACAAGTGGGGAAAATGATGAACCAAGTCCAACTGACATTTTCACAACCAGATTCCTGAATGCATCTCTCTCTGGGGTACCCACGGGAGAAGGTGAACCACTCACTTTGCTCATATGTCGTAGGGGAAGGTGAACCACTCATCCTATGCATATCTCATAATACGTAGGGGAAGGTGAACCACTTATCCTACACACGTGTTCACTAACGTAGGGGAAGGTGAACCACTTATGCTACACACATGTTGGCCATTACAGGGAAATGTGAACCACTCATCTTGTACACCGTGAACCTATAGGGGAAGGTGAACCACTCACCTTAGGGTAATTTATAGCTCAAAGAAGTACCCCGGGCCTTGAGGAGCTCCCAGAGATAAATTTTCAACTGAGACCCTCATATTAGGGTCTTTCCAGGACACCCAACCTCTCTCTCTCTGAAGGAAGTTAAATTTGTCCTTACCAAGGGGTTTTGAGGGGATGTTGTTAACCTGTACATCCATCCTGTAATGTTGGAACTAGATTTATCCCCACTGCGCCATATCAAATAAAGTGGAACCTGATGTTAAGTGTCATATTCAAACACATGCTCACATGACTCAAATTTCTTCTTAATAGGCCATGCTAGTTGCTTCATTCATTCAGCCTCAGCAATGCTCCCAAAATTTAGTCCTTCATTCATTCATGAAATAAAGGTGGATCCCAAGAGATATAGGATCTGGAAGTGCTCTTTCCATTTATCATTTTTCCAATCCATCAATTTTGGAAAATTACTATAGATCACAGTTAACATGGATATCTTATTGAGCATTAGAGCCTTCACAAGTTGTATGTATTTGGATCAGCAAATTTTCCATTTTATTAGAATTTTAAGCTTTAGGAAGAAGTGCATCAAGGCTAAGACAACCCCTCTCACATCGACAGGATATTTATCTATGGAAAAAGACCACCAATATATGTAAACTGACAATAGCTCCCTCTGATGATCGAAAAAATAACTTCGCCCAAAACATAACATTAGGCTATATGCAACCTGCTATTAATCCATATCATTCAGTCATAGTCATTCGGCTTTTGCAGACTAACATCTTATGACATGGTATTTCTATTGTAAAAATCAATAGGCAAGAAGAGTTGACAAGCCATTCTACCAGGGATTCCATAGCTCCCTTTGAAGACTTACTTCAATTGAACATTTAGCCTTTTTCAATATTTTCCTCATCTTTAAGATGAGAAATTATCATGTTGCAACTATATCAACAAAATTTCAATTACCAAACTTCAGCAATGCACAAGTAAACTCTCTCACATGTTATGCCCATTTAACTAATAGAACTCAACAAAAGTATATCAATAGAACCTTATTACTGATTTCATAAGTATTACTAACTGAATGAAGATACCAAGGGACTTGCTCCATCCTCATCCAAGCAAACCTTCTCTGCCATTACAAAATTCAAGCTAGTTTGATCTCTGAAGTGAAAATCCTAGCAATATTTGTAATGATCATGTTGTGTCAATGTACTGGCACACACCATATAACAGTAACACGCTAGCATTTGTATTAGAACATAAAATTCTCAGACCATTCTACCTTTACCACAGTTCTTAATCTTGGACCAGAACTTTTTCACATTTGAACAAATGCTGCTACTGGTGATGCTTCTTCGGATGAATACACTGTTGTAATTCAATTTTACTGATATCCTTGACTGTATGGAGGTTCCAAGTGATTCATATCGAAACTTCCTTAGAGTGATTTGCTTTGAATTTTCTTTCCATAAGAGGTGTACTTCAGAATTTGACATGCTTGATATAGATGACTTTGAAGAGAAGCCTTAAAGACCTCAAACCAGCCTTCAACTATATATATTGACTATAAAGTTAGTACCTTTGATATGCTTCAGATCAACATACAATCAATATTCAAATTTTGAAACTTGGGAAATCTCAATCAAATCTGAATTTGACATGAATGATTGGCTTAGAAGCTCACCCTAAATGTTTCTTCAGTAAATGTACTATCATACCTTAAATGCACATCCTTACAGAATTGCAAATCTGTCGTATAAGCTTCTGAGGAAGGGGCTTCATCTTAGTGAGTTTCAGATCCAATCACTAAATTTTCAGCATTAAATTTGTGCAATTCTGTTCAATGGATACATCATATTTGTTTAAAATAATATTGAAGACTTTTCTTAATGAAATACATGCTTCAGATCTGATGCACAGATAAGTTATTGAAGGATGGATGGATGGCCTTTAAAATCACCAAAATATTAACCCCCAGACAATAATTCTTCAAGATTCAGCCTGAAGTGCTCCACAGAAATTTTTGAATGAGAATACAACATGTCTACAAATTTGTAGACTCAGTGTATTATCCTAGGAAATTGCTACCTTAGGTTCAAGCTCATAACTGAATTATTCTAGATGAGATATACCAACCTAATTATATATCATAGTGATACTCAAGTGATACAAATTTCTTTAGAATTTAACCTTTCAAGAATTGCCACAGAGTTATGCGTAACATAGATGAAGAGCAAGTAGGTCACGGGAATCTTCCAAGATTGATTGAAATAAAGAAAAAAAATAAACACCCTTTGAGCATGCACTATGCATGTAAGCTCCAAAAAGTTTCAAGACATGATCTCTGAGTTAAGTTGAGATTTCTAAAGATATAAAATGTGACTTTAATTTGATAACTTTGTAATAATGTCATGACCTTGTGCACATCTTGGAGCTTGTTGTGTTGAGTATCGGCAAGGTTGTGACTATTGCAATCTCCCACGGAATTTCTTTGGGACTCCACGCAGATATTGAAGACTATACAAGGGCCACAAAAGGAATAAATAGTTTTTTTTCTTCCAATATTTTGGGAAAAGACCTCAAGCATACACTGGAAAAGTTTGGTACTTTGAGCACTAATTCAGGTGATGTTCTTCAACAGATAACAAACGTCCAATGATGAAGTTTCAATATTGTTGAGATGCGAGTTGAGGTATATACCATGATGGAGGAGCATACCATTGTCCGAGAGTAGAGTAGAAACATATGGCATGAATCTTATACCTTTAGGAGCGAGAGGTTTGAGACATAGGTGTCGAAAAACCTTAACGTTGTTCCATAATTCTTCTAATTTGCATATTTTCCAAGTGAAGTGGCCCTAAAATGGTCTTGGAATCTCGAACCTGAAAGATTATTACAGATGATTAACTTAGCAACTGCCAGAGATCCATCCTTCCTTTTGCTGTAAATCAATTAGGCAGTCTGCACTCATAGTCCACCTCATTTTGTTCAAAATTTAGAGAGGGAGGAGATCATGGATACTTTTACGACAAAATTATTTCAGTGATTTCTTTCACATTCACTCTAGTCTTGGGCTTGTCCTCACCTGGCTCTGATCCCATGTTAATTTTGATTAACATGTTCTTTGCATAATACAGTTACTTCAATGTTCCTTATAAGCCCATTTATTACGCCACACATGAATTATCATCTTAATGACAGTAACTGAAGAAAGAACATAAATGTAAAATGAATAAGACAAGCCAAGACAAAATAACACAAAGATATGGCACAAGCGAAGGAAAAAACCCAAGACGGGGAAAACCCTTGATCAATTCTTCTTATTATCAATATCCAATGTTCAGCAGAGAGAGTACAATAATATGAGTCAAAATAGACTTGCTAAATTACTGTTCAAAACAGTCCTGAAGCTTGCTGCCTGGTTAGGGTTCCTAACAGTCACTGAGTAACCTTATTCCAATGAATTGTACCCTTTTCTGTCATTTACAAGATTTCCCACAATGATCTAGGAATTTTTGTTCCTTTTCAAGGCATCCAACAGTAGTCCTATGCTACCAGTAATAAGAATATGCTCACAAACTAGGGTTAAACTCTTTGTTTACATTGCAGCCCTCTCTCCTTGAATGCAACTAGGGTAAAGGACTCAGATTAGGTCATGCATCTCTTCCACACATGCTTTCATACTAGCTATTGTAGCAACATTTCCTATGGCCTGAACTATAATACAAAGCGTGAACAAATAAACCCCAAAACTCACCTTTAAATCAATGTCCTGATCTCTGGCTCCACAAAAAGTATGCAAAATTCTCTTGAAGAGATTCAGACTAAAAAAAAATGACAAAAAATCACCCAGAACTTGCCCTCAATCCTATGGCTAGCTACCTGCTCCTACTTGAACCTATGGGAGATCAATACATCACGTCCTCCTGGCTTCTCCAAGCTGCGGCTGCCTCAAAAAGAATTACCCAATATTTGAATGTGCTCTTTTAGGATGATATCTAATGAAGATGAGTGATCCCTATATATATAAAAATTTGTCCTCATAGAGGTGAAGCTAATCTTAACACTTGGAGGAAAAATTTGAATTTCAAATTTTCAAATTTCCTGCCTTAATCGGGTTATGTCTTATGGAACTTCTTTTAAATAAATAAATATTTTTCCTTATCCAAATTTGGTGATATTTAGGTCAATTTTGGTCCTCTCGAAAAGAGGGATTCAATGGAATGATCATCTTCATAAAATAAGTAGATATAAGTATAATTTGGCCCTAGTTGCCAATCTTAACAGATTTTTGTTTTCACATTCTCATTATTTCGAAGAAGAAAACAGAAGATTAGCAGTGCTTACGAGACAACAGACAATAGACTAAGTATTAATAACTAAGGATTTTGGAAGGAAATCTCTCACTATTGATTAGTTTAGAGTACTCAAATGGTTGGAATCCTTTGGTAGATGAAGGAACAAGTTGTGAACGCTTCTAGAGCTTTAGGTTTAAGCTTGAGGAGATTGAATCTCCAACATAGTATTTCTTTGAAAAGACTTTGTTGAGGAAAAACAACTACTATGCTGATTACAAGGGGGTTATTGAGAGACATGTATTTTTTGGTTGTCAAAAGCATGAATAAGATGAGTTGCATGACAGAGGAATTATAATTCCAAGAGGGTCTCAAGACTCTTTCACCTGGTGAGGTTTAGAGGCTTTTGTTGTTCCATAGGCAGAGGCGAGTGCTTTCTTGTGTATGATTTTGCACCCAACGATAATCTATTGTAGTTTCTGGATGCAAAATATGGGAGGGTACTCGACTGGCCTGACAGAGTAAGGATTACACAGTGTTGAGAAAGGTAAGTCTCATTTCCTTGTTCGTTTGCTTTTGGTTTTTTTTTAGATGTCATTATGCTGATGAATCATACATATTTTTGCCTTAAATAACACATTCACATAGCATAAATGGTGTTACAGCAAGCATAGTTTCATTAGATAAAGCGTGTGGCTGGGAGTCCATTATAAATGAAAATAATGTTAAATGTGGGTGAAAATTATTTTGCTACAAGACCAAATTATTCTTCTCTTATTTTCAAAGTTGAGGCTCAAGTTATTCACTTTTGGCTTAGAAATTGTGTAACAAAGCCAACCTCAATAGAGGCAAAGTTCAAGAAATTCCTTTCCTTCACAAAAAAAATCAATGTTGAAGATCTTGCCCATCTACTTCTTTTCTCAGACACCAAATTTACATAGAAAAAATACTTTTCCATAGTCTAGAAGTAATCTATCGATGCTAAGCACATGAACCAGAGAGAAAATTTCATGCACCAGAAAGAGCTTTCAGGTCATGAATGGATTCATAGTCATTTGAATTGTGTCAAGAGGTGAACCAAAAATAATGTTGCTACCCTTCCAATTAGCCATGAAAAATAAGCAATGGAGTCTACACCGGATGAGTATGGGGTACTGGTTGTATTCGCTGTGCCATTTCTACACAATCAAAATCAAACAAGTCAGTGACATCATTTACTGATAAATTACAAGAACTTCTTGGTCTACAGACAGAAAAATCACTACTATAAAAACATTCAAGGATGATTGGTCTTTTTTTCTGGACAGTTAGAAGGGGGTAAATGGATGTAGGACAATGATTGTCATGCTATTTACCCAAACAAGCATGAAATTGACCCACATGTAGTTAGCACGCAGCACACAGTGGTGCTTGTCAACTGAAGATCACAAGTTCATGTCTCATATGACCTCCCTATAGACAAGCATAGTGACAGATTATAAGCTGTCCTAGGAAAATGGGGATACAATCCTTACTGCCTGTTATGGTTCTTCAAATTCAGTAATAGGAGGTATATCAGTCATAAAGTTTCAGAAAATCATATATAAAGGCAATTGGATTCCGATTGAGGTTTTTATGACAGCGTAGATCCTAAACCCAACCTCCAATGTAATGAGACTCTAGTCATTTCTAGTCCCTAGGATTAGCCAATGAGAACTACAAGAATCACAAACCAGCTAATATTCAGTTTTCAAATTGGAAACATTTAATGTCCACAACTTTTGATTTTTGGACATCTTAGGTAAATGGCTAAGATCCCATATACCTCCATGAATCTTTCCCTAAATTGTATCTATGAAGAAGAATATAAGAGAAAAATGCAGGATCATCAATGATTTGGCCTTGTAGGGTGGCTAGGCAAGTTAACGATACTACACAGAAACCACAGTGATACTAAATAGTATTCCAGAAGAAGCCCACATCAATATAATTATGTTTATAGATTTTTTTAGTCAGGAGATGTCCAAACTAACATTTTAAACCCATACTCAAACAGAAAAATAAAATAAAAAAGGAGAAGGAACAAAAACTGGACACCACAACAATGCTACACATTATTCTAGAAGAAGCCCACATCAATATAATTATGTTTATAGATTTTTTTAGTCATGAGATGTCCAAACTAACATTTTAAACGATACTCAAACATAAAAGAAAAGAAGAGAGCAGAGGGAACAATAACTAGAACTTAAAATATGGGTAACTAACAGGAAACAGTGGATCTAGGACTTTACCTAGATGTTGTATACAGAAAAGATTCATATCCTACCAGAAATTAAAGTTCAAACACATTGGAGCCTTTTAGGTCTGTGTTGAAAACCTTATTTTGTGGCTGTTCATTAGCATTTAGAAGGCTAAATCTGATTCGTTCTAAAGCAGACTTTTCGCTTTTTCTAAGGCTATGTCTAACTTGTCTGAGGCACTTTTCGTTGGTCTTTTCTAAGGCTCGGATCTGGTTTCTTGATGCCCATTTCGGCCTACCTGAGGGCACCATCTGAGGCACAGTTCTATGATTA
>JAXQQM020078981.1:0-15956 GCA_034641835.2 Pinus albicaulis
ATTTCTGTTTATTACTGGTTATTCCCTTTTGGGGATATTACGAGTCATGGTCAAAGGGGCCAACTATGATGTGATACCTCATCATGGGTGTATAGATGTGAGGAGGGAGCAAACATGGATGCATGAGTTACCTCAGCCATTGCTTTTCCACCCCTCTATATTGTCTTTTACTTTTTCTTCATTTTTCCTTGTATACTACTCATAGCTCGCAGAATAAGAGTTTGTTTTGTATGATGTATAGCAGTTATTACCCCCTTTATTATGGACAATTCATCACCCATCAGGGATTGGGACATGCAAGGGTTCCATGTCTTCTATGAGATAGGGCAACATTAGCCCAGGAACTGGGTGATGGCCATATGATGGAGTTAGAGCTCATACTTGACTTTTGAGCAGAAATGTAAGCAACCCTCATGAAGGTAAGGTGTTTGCTTACTTTATCTTGAGGGGAATGGTCCCCTGGTAAGTTTTCTAGCTGCACAACCCTGACAAACACCTTCATGATCTATGTTGAATTCGAGCATACATGTGACCATCTTATGAAGTTGGGATTTACAAGGAACGAAGCTAACCTGAACCTATACTTCAAGGTTGAAAAGGACATGCCTCTCATTCTGGTACTTTATGTGGATAATCTCTTTCTGACAGGTGCAGACCCTCTCATTTATCAATGCAAGAGTGAGTTGGCTTCCGAATTCGAGATGAAGGAATTAGGATTGATGCACTACTTCCTAGGCTTAGAGGTCTGGCAAAATCCAGGTGAGATTTTCCATTCTCAAGGAAAATACATTATGAAGTTACTCGAGAGATGTGGGATGGTGGATTGCAAGTCTGTGTCTACTACGATGGAACTCAACTTCAAGAAGCTATGTGGAAGTGTTGTTGGGCCCGATTTGGCAAATCCTTCCAAGTATCGACAACTTGTGGGGTCCCTGATGTTCTTGGTAAACTCCAATCCTGACATATGCTTCGTTGTGAATACATTGAGTCAATTTATGGTCAAGCCTCATCACATTCATTGGATTGCTACTAAGAATCTCTTGAGATATCTCCGTGGCACAATCAACTATGGTTTGAGATACACTGCTAGGAATTTGAGGCTACATGGATATACTGATGTTGACTGGGCTGGCAGTGTGGTGGATCGTAAGAGCACATCTGGATGTTGTTGCTCATTGGGAGCTACTTTGATATCTTGGATGAGCAGGATGCAGAAATTAGTTTCTTTAAGCACCACCAAGGCCGAACACATTGCTGCTAGTATGGCCTATTGTGAAACTATTTGGTTGAGGGAGCTCTTTAGTGAGCTATTTGAGCATGTGTTGAATACCACCGTGATCTACTGCGACAACCAAAGTGGGATTCGATTTTCTGAGAATCCCATGTTCCATGACTACTCCAAGCATATTGATATCAGGTACCACTTTATCTGGGATATGGTAAAACGGGGAGCAATAAGGCTCCATCACATAAGGACTTATGAGCAGGTCGCAAACATTCTCACGAAACCATTAGGGAAGGTCAAGGATATGGTAAAACGGGGAGCAATAAGGCTCCATCACATCAGGACTGATGAGCAGGTCGCAGACATTCTCACGAAGCCATTAGGGAAAGTCAAATTCTTAACCTTCCATGAGAGACTTGGATTTGTTGAAAGACCCTCCTATGAGGGTCCCGCATGAGTTAGACATTAAGCTCTGGGAGCTCCTGGTGGCTTAGGGTACTTCTTGGAGCTATGAGTGACCATAGGGTGAGTGGTTCACCTTACCCTAATGGTGCGCTATGTACAGGGTGAGTGGTTCACCTTCCCCTATGATACCCCATGATGGTTGACATGTGTGTAGGGTGAGTGGTTCACCTTCCCCTATGATTGCGGACACATGTATGTAGGGTGAGTGGTTCACCTTCCCCTACGAATGACATATGCATATGATGAGTGGTTCACCTTATCCTATGGCATATGAGCAGGATGAGTGGTTCACCTTCTCCAATTGATGCCCCAGCATACATCCTACCCATGTAGTCTAGGACTCATGGGATGTACCTCTCATCTGGCCAATGAGTTGGGAAACGAGGATATGGACCATAGCACTAACGATGGAGGCATCGTGTATTTCTGTACTCCCTAAGTCTAAGATGCATGGTGTTCAACAACTTGATCTGGGATCAATTGAGGTTTTACCTCTAGACTGACTTGTATCAGTGGAGAGTGGCAAGGTCTTGTGACTCACTCTCAATCAATTCTTCTTCATTATTACTTCATGGTTTAGCAGAGTGGAGCAGAGATGGCAGAGATTGCAATGACCCATTTCGATTTATAGGCAAAAGGGTATTATCATGTATACGATGTATGCATATGATAGATACATATGCGTACATCGCATGCACTGCACTTTGATATTATTGATAGACTACATTTTGATATGAAAGCTAATTTACTGATATATGGGTTGAGTATGTTATACCATAGATAACAATATGTATGAATTATACAAGCACTGTTATCTAAGCACAAAATTGTTTTGAATATATTGATGCACATATTATAATGTCTAGACAAGTGTTACATTGTAGCTAACATCGTTACCAAACCAATCATGTGATAACAAAATTCCAAGAACAATTGAGACTCAATGAGATTCATTGATAGGGTGCTAACCCTGGTCCTACTAGGGGGGGTGGAGGCACTGCCCACTGTTTATCCTCCAAAACCTGGATTCATGGGAGGATTGTGCGAGTCACGCTCCCCTAGACGTGTGATTATGACTGTCAGAGCCCTACTAAGAAATCAGGCCGATATAATCGACATTGCACCCTTAAGGTCTATGAATGGTTAGGTCAGTAAAATTGACGCCATGGCATATCCCTGTAGAAGATGGATAGGATGAGAACGGAAGAGATTAGAAAGGATAGGATGATTCTAGAATAGCTTGGGAACTTGGCCTAGGTAGAACATAACAATTAAATTTATAAACCTATAAATATTCAAATACAAATCCAATCTTGAAGTGCAATCCTTACACAATCACTAAAGCAATTTATATAAATCCTAACTTCGGGACAGTTTTCCGAAGGGAGGAAGTATGTAATGTCCGTTTCGATTTATAGGCAAAAGAGTATTAACATGTATACGATGTATGCATATGATAGCTACATATGCATACATCGCATGCACTGCACTAGTATACATACCTATTAATATTGGAAAATAGCTAAGTAGGTTAATAAATCAATTATCAAAATAAATTCCTAACTTATCTTGATATAATAAATATATCAAGTGAGACCTTTGATACATACTGCCCGTATACGCATATATATATATATATATATATATATATATATATATATATTCAAGTTAATTGATTTATAATTTAAAATAAGTAAATAAAATAACTTATTTAAATATTTAATAAAGTGAATTATTAAAACTATAAATAAAACAATGAACATATTTAATATTAACTAAACAAAACCAAAAAAAATAAATACAATGTGGAATTTATGTAATCAAAAGAAAATAGAATAATAATAACAAAGGCGACAAGTTCAAAAGTCATGAGTCACGTAAGGATTAAATTCATTTTAAACACCAAGGAGAGAAAGAGACTAAGACATTGCAAGTGGCAAGTTAGGTCGAGAAGATAGTGTGCAGGGGCGGTGGAAGGGAGCTTATAAAAGAATGGTTGCATGAAAACAGAAGAGGGTTTTTTGGACAGAGGGAGAGCTATAGGCTGGCGGAAAATTGATAGTGCAAACTTGATTTTTCTTGGACGAAGTCTTGACTGTTCTTGGAATTCTGGGCACAGGGGCTAGAAGAGATTTTTCTTCTAGATCTAGGGTCGTACTGGTAGACCCTATATTGGCTGGGAGGTAAAGATTGGTTTGGTAACCACATTAGCTACATCCGCGAGAAAAGCGACAGTCCAAAACATTTCTAACTCAATCTAGGGATTCTTCTGTGATTAAATTTTCTATTTGTTTAAATCTTTACAAATTAAGAATTTTACTTGAATCACAATAAAATAATTTATAGGCACTACAGAGATTGTACTTGATGACATGATGGCATAATTATCAGTGACAACAGTTGGATTGGGATGTAGAATTCTCCCTAGTTGAGAGGGAGTGTTAAATTTGGAAACTAGGGCCAAATTTAACAACAAGACTATGACCAAGACCCTTCTTTATTCCAAGTTATCGCATAATCCATGTCAAAATTCCCAAATACAAACAAGCATAAGCACCTGTTTGCACAATGAATAAAGTACCTTTTGATTAGATTCCCACCTTCCAACATGTGCTCTTGACAAATTGGCGAGGAAACATATGATTGAGAGAAGATATGAATGGCATGTCACATCAGCTACAAGGTGGCTCTCAGGGGTTGTTGGTTAGCAGTTGGAAGAGATGAATAGGAGAAAATTTTCTCCTAAGGGTCACCCACTTTTTGGTGGATTGCAGGCACTAGGACATGGAAGAATTGGGTTAATCTAGCACGTAAGTTTGTTTTTTTATACTTAGACAAATTTGATATCCAAGAGCTTCAATTGTTGATTCCAACTAAGGAGTCTTATAATGTTAATATGCACATGCTAGGTCCTATTTGGTGGGATTGGATGTGGTTTCTTGGTAAACCCATTTGACTGTACAAACCTAAACAATTTTATCACTGCTTCAGTGGCACAAATATTTTTAGGACAAGATAAACAGATGATAAGTATTTCATATGCAGAAGAGAAGTGAGTTAGTCATTTCCGAATTGTTTAAAATTTTAAGATCTATTATAGAATGAGGATGTTTGATTGGTGGTTGATTTACCAAGGTTTACCACTCAAGAAAAGGCAAGAAAGAACAAATTTCATAAATGAATTATGTCCTTGTTATCCACCAAAATTGGGTAACCCATTGGAGAAATTTTTTCTCCCCATTTGTCATTCAACCAGCCAATAGCCCTATGATGGCCCATAGATAGCTTTACATCAAAGTTCTTCATCTATGCTTAGATCAATTATCTCTCCCATCTAGCATGGTTCTTGAAGGAAGGTGGGTCATCTATCAAAAGGTACACTAACCATTTATGTAATCATGTGCTTTCATTAATGTTTTGGGGCATAATAATATGGATCACATGCCAAGATGGATGATTGACCTCTCTTGATTGTACCCTTGTTTCCATGCTTCACCTGGAAGGTCATCCTTTTCCTCTAGTCCAATGTGACCTCCCCTGAGATCCTTCCTTTAGGAGGGGCACTAATAGGAGGCATTGATTGAAGTAGCATGCCTAAGGTAATCCATACTTGCCACATTCCATGTTTCCCTTCTTATCCACATCCATTCTTTGGGTTAATAGTCATTTTCCATTAGGACTAGCACTTAAATCCTTATCTTTAAGTTAGGGCCCGAAAATTTTCCCTAAGAGGTTGATGCAATTGAATGAAAAATAAAAGCTTATGAAGCTACAAATAAAGAAAGAAAAGCGCAAATGATGCTGGGGCCATAGTAAGCACATGGGAAAAAGCCTAGCATGAGCTCTACCCCCCTCATTACCCATCACCTAGTTCCTTGGCATTTCATGCTACATCTAAAAGGAACTCTTGAATGTTCCAACCCCGATGAGCGAGAAATTGCTAGATCTTTAAATGATATTGGAAAAGCATAAAACAAGTTGGGTCTCCTAAGCTATGCAGGAAAGAAAGATAAATTATTAAAGTAAAAGATGCACCAAAGGGGTGGAAAAAGCAGGTAGAGGAATGGGGTAGCTCATGCCTCCATGGTTTCTCCCTCTTCTCATTATAGCACTTAGATATGTTGGACCTGCCTCAATTGTTACTGTGGTTGTGACCATCTTCCTTAAAGTATTTCACACTCCATCATCATCTTTATCGCACGCACCTATAGATCTGATGGGTCTACCTCTTAAACGTCCTTCCCCTTGGGGGCAGGAAGCACCTAATAAGGCTAAAGGCATAATCATCCCTAACCCAAGTGTGGTAACTTGATTAGAAATCCTGATCTAGAAATACATTGGAAGGAAAGGTTGTGTGAACTATTTTTGTGCCCCTAACATTGAATATGGTCCATTGTGATACTTTAATGGATTTTTTCCCTAATGATGTTGATCTCATTTGATCTTGAGGGTATGTTTCAAGTGGTTCATTACTCATGCAACAAATATACTTTAAAAGATGCCTTGACACTTATCCAACACCAGTCAAAGGATGTTTTTCTTGTTCTTAAGAGTAGATATGACCTTGCACTTCCAGCATTGCGCTCCTCTAGTGCCCTTATCAAATTAAAACCCCGATTATTTCTACATCGGAAGTCAATGATGTTTGAAAGCAAATTTATCTAATTGAATACATAGATACATAACCTAACCAGAATTAATTCCTTAAATCTTAGCAGAATTCACAATTTCAACATTTCAACAGGAATTTATCAATTTAATTTACAATACATACCTGACTTTTCGCTTTTGATGTCGACTCCAGGCTGTCGTCGCTCCAAAATTTTCTCTGGTTACCAAATGACCAAATCCTCCCTTCCAAACTAGGCACAATTCTTGGTACCAGCCCCAAAATACTTCACAATTGAAGTAGTTTGGCCCCCGTGCCCAAAAGCTTCAAGAAAAATTCCTCAAATCTCCAGTTTCTCAATCTCTCTGGTTCCCAATCTCGCTTGTTCTTCTTCTACCCCCTCGTTCTCCCCTCGATGTCTCTGTGTACTTGTATATATATATCTCTTCTTAGGCGGTCGCAGCTCTTTTTACCACCTTCAATGACTTTATAAACTAGTCATATCTTTTACGTGTAACCTCAAGGTGAGGTACATGTAAGTTTAAACTTTAATTTTAAGTTTAACTTCTAATTTTAATTATAATATTTAAATAAAACTTTAAATTTTAAGTTTAACTTTTAGTTTTAATTAAATATTTAAATAAAACTTTAATCTTTTAAATTTTAAGTTTAACTTTTAGTTTTAATTATAATATTTAAATAAAATGAATAGTTTACACATATTAAAATTAACAGGATTGGAAGTATTATTTTTATTTAGTAACCTAATATGTATGAGAGTGTCGAATTTTAGGTAATATTCTCTTCTTAATTATTTAGGTATTAATCCCTTTATCATTCACTTAAACATCTTTCATAATTGTTTAATAAGTATACTAGTGTAAGACATGTGATGTATGCATATGTAGCTATCATATGCATATATCATATGTTTACTAATACCTTTTTGCCTATAGATCCAAAATGGGTCATTACGGCTCCTAAGATGAATGTTGGGCTTTGAGTAGCCTCCACATGGTGGCATGCCCCTTGCTGCACATGTTGAAACATTGAGCCAAGAATCCAAGGCAATGGTTTGTTTGGTGATGTACCTAGATGGACCCAGGACACCCCCAGGCTAGCCTTAACCCTATTTGATGGACGTTGCCTTGTTCTGGAGCCTATATGATGATGGGGATCACCAAGATAACTTGGGAGGGCTAGCATATCATGCCTATATGCCAATGCTTTCCCTAGAGGTGACCATATCATCCTAACATGCCCTAGAAGGGTGACATGAGCGACCTTGGACATTATGTCATGGTGGAGGAGATGTTACTTGGAGATGTAACCATGCACTTTGATGATTTCCTAGAGTGAGGAGTGTGAAAATTCCACAAATTGGAATCCTACTGCAGCAACTAATTAAGTTTCTTCTATTTGTTAATTAACTAAACAAATTATTTACTGTGTTCTACTGTAAATATCGAAACCAATACGTTGCATCCTTCACAAAATAAATACTGCAGAATAGCTGGAAAGATAGATGCGCACACACACAAATAACACTGTTATTTTTGGACTAAGTCCCCGGAAAAACCCAATGCAGGAAAACTGATGCAGCAGTTGAGGGTTTGTATATTAAGCAATAGTAAATCTGAGTACAAGTCTATGGTTGCTCAAATCTAGCAAACCATACAGAGAAATACTTGCAAAAAGTGTAGTGAGAAAAATCTCACTCTGCCACTGGCGATCTGACACTGATCTGGGCTCAAGATGAGTTGCTCTGCGTTGCCACTGCATCACCCTGCACAGTACTATGTCCTTTCTATTGGGAACAACTTTCCCTCTCGCTATATGATCAGCTGTTGTATGGAAGACTAATCTTCTTCACCTCTAGGCCTCTTGCCCAGCCTCTGGCTCTGAAAATCTCACTGTTCCCTAGAAAAAACATAATCTCCTCTGAAGCATTGTGCAGCCTCTGTATGGCTTTGTGTTGCCTCTCTGTGGAACTTGCTGCCTCTCTATTGTGCACTCACCGGATCTAGAAAAACTTCCTCCTACCTTACTATCCTTGCCCCTCTGTCACTGCAACGAGCCCACTAGCTCTCTCTCCGGCAACTCAGCGCTGCTACTCAGGATATCGATCTACCAGTGAATTCGATCTCGGCAAGTGTGTTCTCTAAGTCCCATCGAGTTCCTTCTTATAATATCTCGTTGACACACCAACGACCACGATTAAACTTAATTGATGCCTAAGATTCACTAAGACACTATCCATGCCTTTTTCTAGAAGATTCACATCTTACTTAATTAATAGCTTTAAATTAATCATATTTCCTAAGTTTAGACTTAGGAAATATTAAAAACAGATTAATTATTTTAATCAAGTGGTCTCTCAATGGAATTTCCAGAAACGACGTCTGGGTATTGGAGTACTCATGTATTCTAACCTCTCTGCAAAATCTCGAGGCCGGAACAAATCCGACGCTAACAAAAACTAACAAGGAGCACTCATGGACCATTTTATCACTTATTTGATGGCGACTGTCCTTTCTATGAGGATGAAATCATGTTGGAGAGCATTTATTTCACACATTTGGGATATTTTGATGTATTTATTATGTTTTTAAAGCTATCTTAAGGTGACCTTTAGACCTATTTGAACGCTCAAGCAAACTTTTACGGCTTTTATATGTAAAATTATGAAAATTGGCTTGGTTGCCCTCATATAAATAGAGGGAAGTCACTTTCATTTTGTATCATCACACATTCATAGTGCATATACTTATTTCTATCTTAAGAAGTGGACACTAGTTATCTTGTACTTTTCTCCTGGAAGCAATGGATATCCAATGGAGAAAATTGTCTTGGGAGGGAGACTTTGCATGGAGAGACTTGTTTGGATTGATGAAGCCATTTTTGTGGAAATTGTGTAAGTTTATTGCTATTATCTTCCATTTTGCATGCTATATTTTCAAAATTAGGGTTTCTACTTGAGCCATATTAAAAAGTGCAATATATTTCTTCATGTCTTGATTCTATATGGTATGTGAAATTTGATTTGCAAGAATCCATCAAGGGAGCTTGGTTTATCCATCCCTTGACCATTAATCTCCCATATAGAGAAGTTGCTAGGGTTTTTAAGAGAATAAAATTAGTCGTCCACCCTCTTCATCCAAGGCCTTTTATCATACACCTTTCCCTAATTGACTCCATTACTCAATTGAGATAAGGCACTAATCAGTTCTGGTGGTCATCCTAAATTTCTCTCTTTCCTATTTTCGTGGTAGCTAGGGTTAAGGTTTGGGTTTAATTTGCATGTGTATGGTAAATTTGCATCTATATGTCATTATTATATTGATAAAAATTGCATTGAATAAATTAAAAAGACAAAACCTAGCACTTGCTGCATCTTTATCCCCAAATTAGGATTGACGCCTAGGCTTGGTTTTTTGTTTTATGCATCTTAAACCATTAAAAAATCCCAAAGTTTCCTTTTCCCTAGTTCACCCCTTGATAACCTTTGATACCTTGTTGAATCTATCTTTGAAAGGCTATTTCTTCACTGCTATATGCTTTTGCATGTTGTAAACTTGCATATCAATAAAACCCTAGTTTGAGTAGCATTCTTCTTGTCTATTGGAATTGGTGGAAAGTGTGTTGATCACTTGTATCTCTTATCATGGCCATCAATGCCTTGCCAATACCATCCCCAATATCCATTAGACCTTATATCACCCTTCAGCCCTTGTTTGTTGAAGATCTTGTTAGGTGATTTCTTTAGGGAAGAGTCCCTTGTGGGGATAATATCCACCACTAAATAGCTGGAGAGCGGCCATTGAGGTGAAAGTAGTGGTTGATATCTTTGTTTCCATAAGATCTAGGTTGCCTAGTGAAGCTTTGCACTAGGCCTACTACATTTCGTATTAACAATCCTCATTGTGGTGAGGTTAAAACGATCCTTTATTTATTTCAGAGTTGTAGGTATGTTCAAGGCTGCTAGAATTTTGTTGGTGATACTTGGTGTCATCTTTCCTTTAGCAAGATTTCTTGGAAATTAGCACTGCTAGCTAATGTCAACTCCATTGCACCTCATAATTTCCAGGGTGCTTGGCATTGCATAAGAGTCATTTCATTGTATATTTTCTGGAAGTTTAAATGTGAAGATTTTAGTGGTAATGTGTTTTGCCTTGCTTCTTTTAGGGAGCATATTCTTCAGTAAGATAAATTTATCATTTCAAGTTAAAAGCACTCTTTTACTAAAATATGTGAGAGGTTTTCTAATTGAAATGTAGTTGGACCTAAAGACCGTTCACTTGGCCTTTGCATAGTCTTGTGCTTGGTTGTATATTATTTGTGTAACATTATTTATGATAATAGAATCAACATTTTTCAAAAAACAAACAACTCTTCTAACCTAGTTGGGTTGGTAGAAGTAACTTTCTTGCACAGAAGGATCTATAAATAGCTTAGCTTGACTATCAATAGGACAGGAAGCCATCTTCCTTATCCATTAGCTCATATATCACTGACACACTAAAAAGCCGTCCTCTTATGTCTAAAATATTGTAACATACATAAGATTGGAAACTAAAAGATACAATCATTAGGCCCTTCAAATCTATTTACTTTTCTTTCAATTTTTTGGTTTCCTTTATATAGTCCACAACCAAAACAACTGTGAACAATGTTTCACCTATACCATGATCTGTCCATGCAAAACAAACCTTCAAAGGAATACAAGAAAGGTTAGAAGTAATCTATTATTTTTTCAATTCTCAATGGAAGCACCAACAGTAATCAATGGTGATCACCGGAGTTTC
Source organism: Pinus albicaulis (assembly GCA_034641835.2). NCBI lineage: Eukaryota > Viridiplantae > Streptophyta > Pinopsida > Pinales > Pinaceae > Pinus > Pinus albicaulis. Next base: position 11,105 of record JAXQQM020078981.1, read on the forward strand.
CGGTCAGCCACCAAGGTTTAATTCTCACAGTGATCTGCTCATTTTGTATGGCATGAGTTCAAGAGGAATGAGACCACATGTAAAAATTTTGGTGATTTTAACAAATTAGATACCCTTGACATCTTAACTTAAAGAAGAGCGTTGCTTTGTTGTGTTTATCGAAGCTTCCACTAATGTCCAAGAGAGAAAACAAGAAATAAAACGTTCAATAGAGATCTGGTGTGGATTTAACAAACATTTCTGGAAGAGTTGCTTAATGTTCACTATGCAATAAAAAATGAGCAATATTGAGTTTAAGCATTTCTTGATCTCCAACTGTTTCTAGTCGGACTTGTGTACTCCAAAAGATTCTAACATTTTACCTCGGGTTTAAAGACACTCCCTGTAGTATTGTGGGCAATCCCCTCAATAAGAAGGGATTGTACAACAGAGGGGAGACTTTCTGAACTGTATGGTGGTTCCCTGATCTTGTCAGCAACATATGCCTTAACAACTGTCATCTGCAAGGGAAGTATGATTTGTTATTTCATAGGGTTAAAGTTCACATAAAATTAACAAGAATGTAAATTGTCCATGCCATTTTTTTAATATAGCCGATAACACAAATAAGAAAGAATCATGTTCACTAATATTAAGCAATGCCAATAACCAACCTGATTCAGGGTCAGTGTCCCTGTTTTATCACTACAAATTATCGTAGCAGAACCCATAGTCTCACAGGCTGACAACCTTCGTACCTGCGATTTGTGAATTTTTAGAATGCTGAAAACCCAATCACCCATCAACCCATCATAATAAATTATTTTGAATCAAATACTAACCAAAGCCTTGTCAACCATCATCTTCTTCATTGAATAAGCTAAACTGTCAAGAAAATGAAAAGAAGACATGGTAAGAAAAGAAAAGTAGCTCTCAAAGAAATTAGAGATTGTTACTAAATTCTAATCTGAATAAGCTAAATTTTAAAAACTTCTGTGATCAGTCATACGTCAAGGTGACTGCCAATGGAAGTCCTTCTGGAACTGCAACAACAATAATTGTGACCTAGAAACAAATACTTTCATTAGTACTTCTCTTCATTACAAACATTTTTGTAAATAACAAAATCAATGATTATATAGAAACCATCCATTCAAACACAAAACTGGCAAGTTATTGAAGTGGACTTGCTGGCCTACCGCAATTGCAAAAATTTTAACGACTCCATTAATTGCATTTCCGACCTTAGTCTTTCCTGCTTGAAACAAGGGCATTCCATTGGAATCTTCTGTATGTCCAGTAAAAAATCTGATAAAACAAAAGATGAAGTACAGTCAGTGCAGGGAACATATGACAGTACACAAATAATTTAGAGCAAAACAATCAAGGGGAGTATCACTTACCTTATCAAGAGGATAATAAAGACTACAACTGCCACTGTTACTCCAGCCTTACCAATAAAAGTCGCAACACCATTGAGGCGAACCTATTAGAAACAGGAGACTCTCTGTGAGTGTTGAAGATGTGAATGTACCACCCATGGCAAAGAATAGAATGCAAATTAAACAAGCCGGATAAGTCAGACCTGTAAGGGAGTTTCTTCGTCATTATCCTCTGATATGCTAGCCATTAATAAACCCCACTCAGTATTTAACCCCACACCAGTTACCTGAAAAAAGGCGATAGAAGTTCAGACTAACTCCCTACTATCAAACAGAGCAGAAAACAACAATGATAGTAGAAACTTATCCTTTAAATCGCAATCAGGAAGCATAACTATTTCCAAACGACTAACCAGACATAACAACTCACCAGCATGGTCCCATAGCCATCTGCCACCTTACAGCCAGACAACATAAAGGGACTTTTCTGATTTTTGTCAACCTATTAAGAAAAAGAAAAATGAAGAGGCAGTCATAGACTGATGCTAGTGTTGCAAATTTTAGCATCACAAGCTTCTGGGAAAAATTCCCTTCTTTGCCAATAGGCCAAGATGCAAAGAGACCAGCAAGAGAGGTACATACATATTTGCTCTCCCCAGTCATACTAGATTCATCAATTGACAGGGAATGTCCCATAATAAGAATGCCATCTGCAGGGACCTGTACAGGAAAGATGCGTCTTTCAGAGCACACTCATTCAATGTCCAAAATGAAGCAGGCATTTATGGTATTAGTACATTGGCAATTTGAATATACCTGGTCACCAATATTGAGGGGTACAACATCACCAACAAGAAGATTGAATATGGAAATTGTATGTCTTCTTCCACCCCTTATCACCTAAGAGGGCAAATACAAAACAGTTGTGAATCACAATACCAAAAAGCAAATCTCGGGCATTCCACGTATGTGTATAGACACATATATAGACGTGAATTTTCAAAGAATAAGGCAGTTGGTGCCCGCGGATGCACCTGAAGTTGAATGTTTTTCTTCTCTTCACTCAGAATCTGGAAATGCAGAGCTTGTCTGTAATCACTGATGGCTGCAAATGGAAAGACGAGATCGTCAATTTGTGCATTTATAAAGTATAAAATGCAATAAGCAATAAGCAAACATTACAAATAATGTAAGGAACTATGTAAATACAGAGTATATAATGGTGCTATTTATTCCTTGGATGTGACCCTAACATTCACAAACATCTATATTTTTACACTGGGAAAAATGAGTGACTGCGCCATTGACATGTGGTGCATGACACTAGTAAACAGTGGAATGAGGAAAGGACGCAATTCACTCTGTTACGAGCGACGTGACGAAGTCTATCTTGGTCAACAATTGAGGTGGAATATTACTCAGAGCTCTTAGTAGTTACGAGCTTATGTTCTCTTTCAAGTCGTCTCTAAGTGGTAGTTAAAAAAGGAATTAGCAAAATTGTAATCATATAGGATTTAATAATTCTTATTAATATCTTTTTAAGCAAGACTTTTATTTCGGACATGTAGCTACAATTTATCATCACTAGAATTCATTGGAATCTAGAGAAGTGCAGCTTTAAATAATTCTTCCATGTGTTACGGCATAATAATAATCAAGAAAATCGTCAAGCTAATGTGGGGGCTAGCCTACCCACGAGTATTTAGGTTGGGGAGTCATCCTCGGTCTCTCCAATCTCCTAGTTATACATGAAAGGGCCCATTATGGTTTATCTCCCCCTTGGAAGCGTTCATCACCTTACCTATCTTGCATTGGTCTTGTCAATAATGCAATATTAAAGGATCCAGTGTGTGGTGGATTGGTCATTACACTCGACATTAACATGGGATTCATTCATCACCCTAGCTCCACCCCGCCTCAAGATTAAATGAAAGGAGTTTTAGGGAGCGTGAACATGTCATAGTGGGTTTATTGCAGATAAGGGGCATCAATGCTAGAATGAATGCAGTGGGTGGAGGCTTCTAGTGCAAGCATTCAACTCTAGGTTTGTGGGATGGTTCCATAGAACCCCAGATTTTTTCAAGGTTCCTCGCCTCTCTTCGCTAGGGTTCGCTCTCAGCTATCTATCTAGAACTAATGGTGTCGATTGGGTATGGTATTTCTCTCACTGCTTTTCTCACAGTGAGGTTGTCGAATAAGCTGCTCAATTCATTCTTGGGTTTACTGGTGGCACTTTCAATTGGGGTTTCGACCCTCCTCTCTTTTTTATGTTTCCTTTGGGTTCCCTCTCTTGGCTGCCCATTTTTGTTCGTTGGGGGCTTTTGGGGTTCGGCTCTCCTCTAGACCAATTTGGGGACCTTCGTGTTTTTCGTTTGTTCATTAGTTCGTGTCATACATCGTGGTCTCTACCCATTGTCATCAGGGAATTCCCTCCCTCTAATGTGTGAATCTCCATGCCTCCAACGCCTTCAGCTCAACCATGTCATAGGATAATTCACCCTCGTGTCTCAAGGGAGAAATGAATTTGATGCAAGAAAACATACATGAGATCATGAAGAACTAGCAATGTTGGTTCATCCACCACAACTCTTGAAGCCATTACTGACCTACAAATGAGAATGATAAAATTGGAAGAGGACATTAGGGAACTGAAGCGTGTGTTGGAAGAGAGAAGAAGCTCATCCCTCCATGGCAAGCCCACCATCAAGCCTTTAGTCTGGCCCTCTTGATGTGGGAAATAATTAATTTTCAACACATATTATGTAAGTTTGTCTTTATTTTCGGGGCTTTCTAGCATAATTATAGGCTAGCAGACATAGGAGTTGTAGCAAACCCTATGTCCACTCTAGGGCATCTTTTTGTTACATTTTGTGATGTTTGGTCTTAGAACTCCAAATACCATTTGAGTATGGCATATTTTGTATTGGACGTATAGTTAATCCCCCAACAAAGATTTCATAATAAAAAATGTTCAGTTTCTATTTAAAAAGGAAAGTTAGGATAAAAGATTGAGATTTATTTAAAAGTAGTTATGTTATTTTTACTCTTCAATTTAATTAAACAAAAAATCATGTCCACGTGTATTATTGAACTCTTATTCCATATTATTTTTACTATGTTTTCACATTTACATATTCATATATATATATATATATATATATATATATATATATATATATATATATATATATATATATATATATATATATATATAACCTATTATTTTATTTTATAATTAATATTTAACAATTTAAAAATAAAATTATATATACTTATATTTTTTAGTGTGGAAGTTAATATTCTAAAATTAGTGTGAATATGATATCCTAATATTTATGTTTTTCAGCTTTTAAATTCTCTCATGGATGTTTGCATAGTCAATAATGCTAGTCAATAGTGTATCTTCTTGCATGGAATATTAGTGGACTCGTGACTTTCAAAATTGATAATTTGAACCTTCAATTTCAAAATTGGATGAACCTTAATTCAAA
>JAXQQM020070764.1:0-81894 GCA_034641835.2 Pinus albicaulis
ATTACCTCTTTGACAGCTTTAGAATCCTTTGGAGAGCGCTACGTAGCAAAGCAAGAGTCCTTCTTCACCGGCTCCAAATCTGAGTCCTGCAATCAGTCAAAGCACCCGCGTAATTTCTAATATAACAAGTATTCTATCAATTAAACCAATAATAAACATCTAGATTATACACATCTGAGCCATTCATATCATACTAAGCAAATATTGAAACAACAATATAACATTAAGCATCGAATGGACAAAACGAACATAGTTCTATTGATTTTGAAAGAAGGAGGATTACAACCATCGGTTGTACCAAGCCCTCCTCAATCTCCCAATCTCTCTTCTCTATCAAGTGAAGAAGTCCAAGCCAACAAGCTCTCTAGGAGCCTCTTTGACTCTTGGCCTTCACAATGTCACACTATTCTCTATTCCACAAGTATGCAAGAACTTTTGAGCAATCCTTCGACTTTCAATTAAGAGCCTTCAGCTCCTTCTTATAGGAGAGGGAGAGAGCCATTGTTGCCCTTCTCTTTCCACTAGTTTGGAATGGAAAAGGCTTATATGTTTCCTTGATCTCCATGCTTTTGCCTCTCTTGGAGTTCAGTCTTCTATGGCAATGACCAATAATGAACTGGTGCTTCTGCAGTTTCCTTTGTGAACTGACTCCTTTGTGAGGGAAAGTCGGAGATTCAAATATTTCTCCATGCTCTTTTCCCAATTCAAACTTAAAACACGGGTAACGCGTCCCTTCAGTGTAAACAGAGCGTTGCCCTAGCCACCAACGCGGCCAATGTATTGCTTGCCTGCATTATAACGCTCTTGTTCTGTTTTATATATGCGTTACCCTGGCAGAAATAGGTTTAATTTAGGTCTTTGTACTTCTTCCATATTTGTCTTCCCCTCTGAGCTGATGAGGAGGTATTTTGACCTGTAACAGATTCCCCCTAAAGTGTGAGGTCAGAGACGAAGACGATGGCCAAAATACTTTATAATTTGTAGAGAGAGAGAGATTGAAAGACCGAGGAAAACCTGAAACAACAACATATGTCAGAAAATATAGTATTTGCCTAGAGTCAGGCATGTCCCATGCTCAGTAGCTTTAAACAACATGATTTCTCTAGAATAGAGATATGAAGAATCTGTCCACCAATAGGCACAATGTGGAAGTGTCCGTCATAACAGGATCAGGCTGAAGAAGCTGTCTCCATAAACAATATCGCAGCTTGGGGAAGGGAACACAACTTTAATGGTGTAGCCTTTTTCCCCAAGGTCTTGACCGCCGATTCACTTAAACTGCATATTTCTCAACATGTGAATGAGGGAGTTGTCGTCGAACATGTGAGAAATCGTCTGATTACCAGTCAATAATGAAAACTGTTAACAGACGCGAAGGTGGCCACCAATAATGATGATGGTCCCTAAGATGCCTAGTACAATCTAGCGAGTGTGAATAAAAGGAGTTGAAGTCGAACACTCGTAGAATCATTCGACCAGGAGCCAATGATGAAGACCCCTGATCAAACACAAGACTACCTGCCACTGATGTCTGCAAGTATCTGGGTACTGATGTGTTTCTGGATCAACTTCCTAGATAAGGTGTTGAAGTCGATAGGAAGTGATTTGTTGAGAGGTAGGCACTGAGGCGTCCTACATCAGTCAACATGAAACAGAAACCAACTGATTTTGTTTATGATTTGAGATAAGGAAGAGTGAATGGGAACGTCAGACGACAAATAATTTCTGGCATAATGAACGGTTTGGTTGATAACAAGAGCAGTAGATAGCGAGATCTGCTTGAACAATAGAAGGCACTCTAGCAGGGTACTAGGCAGCTGAAGCGTGTTGAACACCAAAGAGTGTGTTAGGATTTTACCGGTGCAGGGACACTAGGAAATGAAGGCTAATACTCATATATGGTAGGGTTCGGCTAACTGCGAAAGAGTTTTCTGGGAAGTGCCATGTTCAAGAATTTTGCTGCCAAATCGACCTTTTTGAAAATGTAATAGAGGTAGTATCCATTTTGTCCAAATTTTTCCCCGTCTGATTAAGTTTAATGAGTCCAGACGAGTAAACTCGGTGAATTTTTCATGTTTAGAGAGTCTGAAAAATGTCAGGAAAGACAACTCTGTGCCCCATCTGATTAGGTTTAACGAGTCCAGATGAGCAAACTCGGTGAATTTTTCATGTTTAGAGAGTCTAAAAAATGTCATAAAAGACAACTCCATGTTCTTTCTGATTAGGTTTAATGAGTCCAGACGAGAAAACTCGGTGAATTTTTCATGTTTAGGGAGTCTGAAAAATGTCGTAAAAGACGGCTCCATTGGGGTACCTTTGTCATGTCTTGATAACCGGGCACAGAAAAGGGGTAATAGTAAGCCCGAAACAGTTCATTTTCCGTTAGTTAGTCCATTGAATCCGGAAAAGTGAGAAATCTATGTTCAATGGACGTCTACCTCATTTTGTTATGAGTACGAGGAGACGAAGTAAACTCAATTTTCTTTGTGAAATTTTAACGAGTCCAACAAAGAAAACTCGGTACCTCCGTGAAATTTTAACGAGTCACGCGGAGAAAACTCGATACCTCCGTGAAATTTTAACGAGTCACGCGGAGAAAACTCGATACCTCCGTGAAATTTTAACGAGTCACGCGGAGAAAACTCGATTTACTTTTTCTATTTAAAGAGCTTTGAAAAAGAGGAAAAGAATGGCTCCTTGTTCTTTGTCTCAATAGTTTAACGAGTCTGACAAAGGTGACTCGGGATTTTTTCGGTTTTATGAGCGAGAAAAGATTCCTAAAAAGAATGCTCAGTACTTCTCCATAGTTTTAATGAGTCTGGAGAAGAAAACTCTAGGTTTTTCGGATTAACGAGCAAGAAAGACCAAAAATAATGCTCGATGCCAACTTCGTGTAAGTTTAACGAGCCCGAAGAAGAGAACTCAAGGTTTTTCGGATTAACGAGCAAGAAAAATACCATAAAAAGAATGCTCGATAAAACATGAGTATGTCTGCACATAAATCTTGATCCCTTATTAGAATCATCAGTACCAAATCTCGAGAGTTGCGACATGTGTATAGCGAGGAATCACGACTTTTCCGACTGACGAAAGAGAGTCATGCCCCAGAATTTGCTATAAGAAGGTCAGAAGACATTCATTTTCACCGTTTTGAGTGCTGTGAAGAAGCTCTGGAGTGCAAAAGGGGTGAAAATTTCAGCTGACGATTACGGTCAATCCGGGCAACAGTTTTCTATTCCGCGAGATCCAGGTAAGAGCTAGAACCTCCTATTATCATTTAATTGCCAATTTTTTAGTTTTTGCTGGTTCAAAATTAGGAAATTTTGAGGCCCTAGAAAAATATTTGCGCCTAACGCGGGTCAGGAGTACAACAGCCGCGTTAAACGCACAACCCGTGAGGGATGTAAGCGTTAGAACGCTCTGTTTTGTATTAGTGCCCGCGTTAGGCGCAACATGCTTTCTAGCAATTCAATTTTTTCATTTTTGAAGTGGTCCAGGCAAATTTTAATTGGTTGGAAATGTTTCATTTGCAGGTGTTCAGCTGTTAATCATGAGTATCTGGCGAGAGAGAGAGCATGAGCGGGAAGAACGAGAGATGGTGATGGATGCGGCAAGTTTAATGGCTCTCCGGAGGTGCGGATTGCTTAAGTATGCCCGTTTAGAACTGATGAGGGGTCAAGAGGACCTCCTGAAGTGGCTGATCCAACAGTGGGACGAGAGGCATCATGTCTTTCGGATTGGTGGCAACGAGCTCGCCATCAAAAAAGATGATGTTTACTTTTTGACCGGCTTGTCATGTCGTGGGGCGAGGCCCAATTTGACGGGGTCCAGAGCTGACCCTCGTTCCACTATTGATTTGATCCATGCGCACTGCATACGTGGCACCCAGGCTGTGAGTAACCGGATACCTATTGCACAGGTGACTTTGAGACCCTTGTGGTCTATTCTATGGATGATTGTTCGCTTGGCAGGTGCCAAGAGTCAGCATGTGGCTACCAAGGCCCAGATGCTTCTAGCCTTGGATTGTATGCAGCCTCAGGTTTTCGACTGGTGTGACGGTGTAGTCCGTCGGGTCCGAGCAGAGCTTACTGCATGCAAGACCCGTACTCAAAGAGAATTTGGGTATGGAACACTGATTGTTTCTTTCATACTGGAGCGGATACCACTGATGAGGCCCAGGATCCCAACAGCGCCATTGGGTCCACGCGAGCCAAGGCAGGCTCGGTGGGCCACTTTGCTTCCACGGACTGGAGAGGGTCCCGTCCGTCACTGTTTCGATGAGGGATTTTTTGATTGGTTGGACTCTCAGATCATCATGATTGAGGATTATCCCTATGCAGGGATGAACTTCACAGGCGATCCCGAGTTAGTCTTGCCCCCTGGCACCCAGTGGGGGCCCGATGGTAAGAAAAATGATCAGTGCTTTTCAAAGAAGTTGTTGTTTTTAGCTTTTGAATGTTTATGTAAATTTTTTTTTTTGTTGAAAAGGGGTGAAAATTAAGTTTTGACATGAAACTTTTGCTTGCTTGACACAGATGTGGCACCCGTCCGTCCAGCTGGGGCCCCTCGCTATGCACGGCGAGGATTGCAGCTACCCGCGGCTGGCGCACCTGTAGAGGAGGCGGAAGTCGGCGACGACGATGATACCCAGATTTTACATGAACTCTCCAGGAACCTGGAGGGTCTGAGTATGGGTATACCACCGCTTCCTATGCGGGAGGTTCCAGTTCGTCTGCAGCGGCATACTGTGGGTGTGCCGGAGAGATACCTGGTTCCTCTGAGGAGGATAGCTAGAGCAATTGTAAGCTATTATGAGCATCAAGCTTAGCTGCTGGAGTAGATGTATTAGTGTTAGAGCATGGCTTAGCGTAGCCAAATTTTGTAAAACACCCGAAGTTTTGGGAGATTTTCTTTTTGATGTGTACTGTGTACTGGACATGACATATGCATATATATATATATATATATATATATATATATTTGGTGATTTTGTGTTTTTAAATTTTTATGCATTTTTTGATGTGATAAAAATATATGTACTCATGAGTAAATATTTTACAATAAATGTGACAAATGCCAATCTAACACATAATTTGCCAAAGAATCGGCTAATGCATTAAATTCCCTAGGAACGTGCTCAAATGTGATTGTTTGAAATTGACGTTCTAAAAGTCGCACTCGTAAAAAATAACGTAACAACACAGGGTGGCGGACACGGTAATGATTGTTTAACTGCATAATGATGAGTTGGGAATCTAACCTGACCACTAAATCGGAGATGTCACGAGATGTCGCTTCCGTGAGGAGTTGGATCACTGACATGTACTCGGCCACATTGTTGGTGGCGTTACCCAGGAAGATTCCCCCGGAACCAAGAAGGTCCGACTCAGGAGTATAGAGAACCCAAGCAGCTGAAGCAATGTGTCTAGTGTGACGACTAGCACCATCTGCATACCCGACGTATGATAACGAATGTGATGACATCTGTGCGAAAGAAAAAGATTACATGAGAAAAACCCTTTAAACCAAACAAATAATCCAGAAGCATCAAAATAAAATAGGCAAAACTTATATACATAAAATTACAAAGCATATGCCTAGTGTGAAACTAGGCAAAATACTTCTTCAGATAGAGCCCGTTGCGGGGCTCCTCGAGTGGAATTCCATTACAGTCCTGTAGTTCATAAGCTCCTTTTGAGAGGGCTTTAGTAACGATGTAAGGACCGAGCCACAATGGTTGGAGTGTTCCTGCCCCCAAGAGGTCGTGTTTTTTATCATAAAGTAGAACAAGATCGCCTTCTTGGAAAGAACGAGGCTTGACAGATTTGTCGTATTGAGCTTTAACTCGGCGTTGGTGAGCTTCGAGTGCTAGTGTAGCATCTCGACGAGTTTCGTCCAAATGATCGAGCGAGAGCAAGCGCTCTTCTGTGGCGGTGGTGCCAGGCAGGAGTTCAACCGCTAGTTTAAGCGATGGGATTTCACACTCAATCGGAAGTACTGCCTCCAGGCCGAAAGCAAGTTGGAAAGGTGTGATATTTGAAAAGCAATACTGAATATTTTCCATGATACCTGTCTTGACCGAGATATCAATGAGTAAAGTCTTGGAAATATTACCCATGTTCCCTTCTGAATCGATAGTGTGGACAGTCGTATAAGAGGAGGGAACTATCTCAGGTTGGTCAAAAGACGGGATTTCAGTTTTTATCGCCTCCAAATCAATCGTCGAAGCGCGATGGTGGAACTCTCCCCAAGGTCGTTCTTCTAATGACATGATCTCTCGAATAGCTTCATCTGTAGGCCAGACTTCATTGAGGAGATCCTTAGAGAGAACTGTTATGGGAGAGAGGGTCGTACCTGTGGTCGAAACCATATCAGTGGAGGGTTCAGATGTGGTTTGGATGGCTTGGTAAGCCAACTCAACCGGCGAAAGCGGCATCTGATCTCCATAGGAATCAATATCTGAAGGTGCCGGGATGATCCATGGGTCGATAGAGCCATCCGAAGAGGTGGATATCATTGCAACCGTGTTTGGGATCTGCGGCGGCGGTAGAGGAAAACAACCCAGTAGGGAAGATTCCTTCAGAAGACCGGTACTGATACTGACGTAAGAGTCAGGGACACCTCCTATTAGGGGTACATAGCTACTTGGTAAAGTGGAATAATCAGGGGTGCAGAAGGATAGCTGGTCTACCGTGACTATTTTCCCATCCAATGGAAATAGGATGAGTCGGAAGACCGAAGACACGATGGCGGTCATAGCATAAGACCAACTGCGACCAAGCAATAGATTATAGTCGAGATGACGCTCTACGACTTCAACATCCACGTTTACCGTTTTCCCACCAAGAGTGACAGGAAAGCTAGCAAGGTATCCTTTGGGTAGGAACGTGTGGCCATCGAAAGCTTTCAGGGAATTCGATGGCGGGGTTAGAGTAGGAGAACCTAAATTCAGCCAACAAGCTTGTGACATAACGCAGGTCAAAGCACCTTCGTCTATGACAGTGCGATGGATGGGTCTCCCTTTCGACACAACCTGCACCTGGAATGCGAGTTGATGCGAGAGGCGAGGTTTAGCCTTTTCCATATCAAAGACTGCTAGCATGGAATCCTAGGGATCTATTCCACCAATGGCCGAAAGCAAGGCTTTCCTTTGTGCTGGACAGGTTTGTAATACTTCAAGTGTAGACATAGCTGACGGTGCCTGCGCCAAATCTTCTACAATATTGTAGTTTTGGGCTGCACGTGCAGAGGTATTATGAGTCGTGCGTCGAAGTGTCCCTTTGGGGGGACGAATTACAGGTTCAACAGTAGGCCTTTCGATATGCAAATCGTTGGGCGGCGGCGGATTGGAACTAGTTCCAGGTTCCTGAGCATCTATGGTAGGAGTTCCATAAAGATTGGCGCGAGTTTGAAGGTCAATACTCTCGATGCCATAAATGGAAGATGGTCCTTCGCCGGAAGGATACGAACCACCATTGCCCCGTTGATGGGGTTGTGGCGGGTTGTCAACCATATGTTGATGTTGCTGCTGTTGATTGGGGAAGGGATTGTGAAGAACGACGGGTGTTCTCCCAGAATCCTTGTTAGCAATAAAATCGGTGCATTCCTGCAACCGAGGACATTTGTATGTCAAGTGGTCCTCCACACAGATTTTACAAGGAAATTTCATGGGTTTATCCTTTCCTTTGTCATTTCTAGCAGCATTTTTCTGATTAGCGTTATTCTGATTATCAGACTGCTCTTCCGAAGAAGATGTTTTCTTCTTATTCTTCCTATTTTTTCCGCTAGGTCTTTGTGAGGTTTGCACCGAATTTACCTCAGCGGAAGGGAGAGGAGTCGTTTGATGGGGGGCGGTGGCAGCCGAGGATGGCTGGGAGGTTTGCCCCCGAGACTGATTGGTGGCTACACCAGAGATCGCGCCAACGAGGCCGTCGGCATGAGCTCCGGTTTTCTTAGTAGCCGGAGGGTTTGGGTTACCAGGGGCATGGGGGAGCAGATCATAAAGCGTGCCGGATTGTGAATAGATCAAATCCAGGTGCTGGGCACGACGAATACATTGATCTTCTGTCACCGCACCAGAAAGGCCAATGTCTTTAGAGATATGGGGTAAAAGAGACTTGCAAAACCAATTGGCTAAGAGATGGTCCGGTATTGGCGCTTTGACAAGCCTCCTCCTACGTCTCCATTCATGAATATGGTCAGAGATGTGGGTGGCGGTGTCTTGGCGCAGTGATGTTAACAATTCTGTGCCAGTTTCCACTTTAATTGGTAGTTGGAAGTTCTTTAAGAACTCCATCGCTAAAGCGCCAAACGTATTGATGGCGGCACGTGGTAATTCAATGTACCACTTGGCGGCATTGCCTGTAAGGGTGCGGGAAAACAGTCGGAGTCGGACACTATCATCTACCATGGAATTGGATATGGACCACAAATGGAAGGTAGTGATGTGTGCGGCCGGGTCGTCCCCATGCTTCCCGTCGAACTTCGGGATATCGGACGGAATCTTATGAGGAATTGGAGGCCAAAGCGAGTTGTGGTTGATGGGGTCGTTCGTCAGCTTATGGATGTCGGGTATGTCCAAAGCTGCCAAGAATGGAAATTGTGGATTTTCCCCCGAGTCTAACCAAGGCAGTATGGGCTGACTATTGGGACCATAGGGTCCTCCCATCCATGTGTTACCAGAAGGGTAAGTGGGACTTTGATAAAAACCTCCCATAGGTGGAGGAGTAGGAACATACGGTTGCTGTCCATAGGGCATAGTGTATTGAGGGGCAAATGGTTGGTTGCCCTCATCGTAAAAGTGCCCTCCCACTCCAGATAGAGGTTGGGGTTGGTTAGTCCAAATGGATGCAATAGAGTTTCCCGGAGGCATACTAGTATTTGCATAATTTGGCAACGGTATAGATCCTACACCTATGTTTGAACCACTTAAAGGGATAGTATTTACAATGGGTTGTCCCATTTGTCCTAAGGATTGCATAGGAAGAGAAATATTCCCTGCTACCTGTGTACTGATAACACTGCCCCCTGGTATAGTGGCCAGGGGGTTTGAACTCAACAGAGGGTTCCAACCGAAAGGGTTACTAAAGGGCACCGAAGTAGTCGTGCTCGTGGGAGGAGCTACCGTGGTCCCCAACGTGGTCACGGTAGGAGTAGATGCCGAAGGGTTCGGTAAACTACTGATAGTTGTGTTGACCATAGGGTTGGGGGTAGGCATATGTTGACTACTGGGGTTACCCAGTAATGACATAGAACTGACCACCGGCGGGGAGGATGATGGCGAACTAGGAATGGTTGCCATTGGTATCGACCCTGTGGATACCGGTGGAGAAATAGATGTTGGTGTTGCCGCAGACATATCTTGGCGTGGTGGAATCTGGATTATCACAGGTCCTAACGGATCAGTGAGCGGAGGATTGTAATTAGGTACAATGCCTTCAGTGAAAGGGTCCTCCGGGAGTTCCGGCTGATAAGGGTCTATGTGGTAATCCAGATTAGTCAGAGGAGACTGCTCTTCCGTAGAAGGCCCGGGTTCACCAAGGTTCAATCTTTCCTCTAGGGTGAGAGGAGGTAGACCTTGCTGTCATTGAGACAGACGGCATGGGTCAGGGGATGCCATGGTGACCGATTTAATTTTAATTTTTTTTTTTAAATGTGATGTATTATGAAGTCTCAAATGACAGTATCCACACAACTACTAAAAAGAAAAGACTCTCTAAAATCAATCAGCAAGCAGGCAGTGTAGGGTGCCCTGTCTGAGTACTACCGTTCACTGGTGATGAAATCCAGTATCACAATAGCATACAGAGAGGGTTGGTCGAAAGTACAGTTACGGTCACTCTAGAGCTTCGCCCGAACCTCAGACGATAGGTGTAAGCACTCTCGTGAAGAAGAGTACCCTCCTTAAGACCGAAGACAGAGTGGGTCTGTCTGTTTCAGGTACTAGGACAGCCCGTCCCAGTCACCTTGTGTAAGTCCCTAAAAGTATGGCCACTAAGGATACCTCAAATCACAGACATCATCAGGGGGGTCCACGGTCAAGGACAATGTGCTATATGGGCAGAATACCTAGATCCCCGATCTAGTTTCGACATCCCCGAAGGGAACCCCAATATATAACACACCCACAGGATGCAGTCGAAGGCGGGCTACCTTCTAGTGCACCCAAGTGTTGTCTCGTGCTGAGCTCCGGTAAAGGAACGGTCCCAATAATGTGAGTGCAGCAGGATTTCACTCGTTAATGACTCTAGTTTTCAAGTTTTTGAGATCTTGGGTAGTTTTCTCACTTTCCTAACCCAAGATCCTAGCCTGAACTACTGTTTGTGTGAGCTCAAAAAGAGTTATTAGATTGATTTTATTATCGCTTTGTTTTTAGTGTACTTTGTTATTAGTCTTGCGGAGGGGGAATGGACGTATGAAGTATAGTGAGACTCTTGACTCAATAAACCATGCAAAACATGCTCTAAATATTAACTTCAATGAAGAGTGTTTCTTTATCAATCATCCATGCACCAACATGTAAATAACACAGCTCAACTTTCAAGATTCCGACTTCTATCTACCTCTTTAACAGTCTGTGAACTAAACTTTCAGAATAAACTCAACTAAATGCAGAAAGAAAAAAAAAATTTCTCTTTAAAAAAGTAAATGCTTTGCACACTAACTAAATAAGAGAAACAAATAATCAATGCCAGCTTTAGCAGACAAGCACAGGGATTCAGTCTGTGAAAGGTACTGGTGGCCAAAAAACTCTACAGCTAAAACACAGTCACAGTAGTGAACAACAGGGTTTTTGGCTGAGTAAAGCTCTGTCTGTGAGAAAATACAGCGTTATAACGCACTGTATTTAAGCCTAGACCGCGTTATAACGCACTGGATGAACTTCATAGGTCGCATTAACCAGGGAAAAGCTCTTCAGTTGGCCAAACAGGAACATGATTGAACTCTGCAAGCGTTTGGTATGTCTACTAGGCATCAAAAAATGGTCGGAAGGATACTGAACAGAGGAGAGAAGAAATGAAGGGAAAAATAGTCCGGAAACTATGGGGACACTCCCCAGCGGAGTCGCCAATTCTGCTATAGGGTAAACTGCTTGGGTGGTTGGTTTTCATATATCCCTCTCAGGGCTTTCCGGTGCCCGAGGCAGACAGTAAGATTAGCTATGATGTTCACAAAGATGGCATGAGCATGTTCATATTAGCTTGAAATAACTTGAAAGAATACAATAGAGAATTACCTCTTTGACAGCTTTAGAATCCTTTGGAGAGCGCTACGCAGCAAAGCAAGAGTCCTTCTTCACCGGCTCCAAATCTGAGTCCTGCAATCAGTCAAAGCACCCGCGTAATTTCTAATATAACAAGTATTCTATCAATTAAACCAATAATAAACATCTAGATTATACACATCTGAGCCATTCATATCATACTAAGAAAATATTGAAACAACAATATAACATTAAGCATCGAATGGACAAAACGAACATAGTTCTATTGATTTTGAAAGAAGGAGGATTACAACCATCGGTTGTACCAAGCCCTCCTCAGTCTCCCGATCTCTCTTCTCTATCAAGTGAAGAAGTCCAAGCCAACAAGCTCTCTAGGAGCCTCTTTGACTCTTGGCCTTCACAATGTCACACTATTCTCTATTCCACAAGTATACAAGAACTTTTGAGCAATCCTTCAACCTTCAATTAAGAGCCTTCAGCTCCTTCTTATAGGAGAGGGAGAAGGCCATTGTTTCCCTTCTCTTTCCACTAGTTTGGAATGGAAAAGGCTTAGATGTTTCTTTGATCTCCATGCTTTTGCCTCTCTTGGAGTTCAGTCTTCTATGGCAATGACCAATAATGAACTGGTGCTTCTGCAGTTTCCTCTGTGCACTGACTCCTTCGTGAGGGAAAGTCGGAGATTCAAATATTTCTCCGCGCTCTTTTCCCAATTCAAACTTAAAACACGGGTAACGCGTTCTTTCAGTGTAAACAGAGCGTTGCCCTAGCTACTAACGCGGCCAATGTATTTCTTGACTGCGTTATAACGCCCTTGTTCTGTTCTATATATGCGTTACCCTGGCAGAAATAGGTTTAATTTAGGTCTTTTTACTTCTTCCATATTTGTCTTCCCCTCTGAGCCGATGAGGAGGTATTTTGCAAAGGGTATGCATCAGAATTTTACATGGCATCGTACCTTTTAGATGCGGTATGCGCAAGGTGCCATTTTGAGGGGTGGGCACACAACTGGGATCCAAAAAATGGCGGTCCAATTCACAAATATTTAATGGTGTTATGGGATTCCAGATATAAGCAGGACATGGATTCAATTGCACGCAACTTCATCCCCTCTCTCTATGGGAAGCTATTTGGAAAATACACCCCATGCATGTCCAGGCGAGCCATAGAGACGATAACCTGAGTAGCCCACTGGTTCCCTGACACAGATGTTACTTTCATCCGATTTTTCGGGTCACTCAAGGCTCCTCAGGCACTGTCCCAGTTCGTAACCGACAAACTCCTCCTCCAAGAAACATGTTACCAGATGTCGGGGGGTTTCCAAAAAGTTATCACTAAGGGCAAGAAGAAGCCATGGCCCACCCTACCACTCACTATCGATGCGTACACTGTGAAGGATTTTAGGGAAGTAGAGGCAGAGGCCAAGTAATTCAGGGGATTTTTTCTACCTCCCTTGGTACACCAGACGTATGATCCTAAGAGAATCATCCCTGCCCACTACAAGCGGGCCAAATTCAAATGGAGTTACTAGCATACTGATTGCCCAGCTAAAGATAGAGTCAGGAACTGGTACAAAAAGATAGAGAAGCCTCTCCAGAGGAATCAACTGATCAGGAAGGTCAGGATAACCAAACTTTAGAAGAAAGAATTCATACGCTAGGAGGAGCATCATCCTCCAAAGCCAAGAAGCCAAGGACTAGTACAGGTCATAACTCTTCCGCCCAGCAAAGGGAAAAAGAGACTAAAGCTCAATAATAATTCGAGAAAAAGGTAAAGGATGAGGAGGACAAACAAAAGAAGCAACTGAAAGAAGAAAAAAGAAAGAAGCAGGCAGAGGAAAACCGCAAGAAAAAGGAAGAGGAACAATAGAAGAAAGAAGAGGAAGAAAAGGCAGAAGCTTAGTGCCAGCTAAAAATAAAATAGGATAAGGCGGAAGTTGAGCACCAGATAAAAGAAGATCAAGCTAGAGCATAAGATGAGCACCGACTAAAGGAAGAACATGACAAAGAAAAAGCAGAGCACCAGTTGAAAGGAGAACAAGATAGAGCAGGAACAGAGAAAAAGAGGAGAGAGGAAGAAAGTCGGAAGTCAAAGGAAGATTCCTCCAAAGGAACCAAAGTAAGTAAGACACCTCCTCCAGAGACAGAGAAGCAAATGGGGTTGCCACACATCGAGGTACCCCAAACAACTCCTGTAACCAATGTGCGCTTTGCCCTCTCAAAATTGGGTACCTCCGAGGATCTAGATGAGGGAGTGCTTGATCTCACAAGACTTACCTACGATCAATTCACACATAATATCAGGCAGGAAAATATAAGATGTTTTGCACGGGACCCTGATGCACCCCTTACAGTCACTACAGAGAAGGATATATTCTTGGACACCAGGACCAATCTGGTTATGATTGCATCAGCCGGTACCACTTTTGCAGCAGCTACCGAGGAGAACGTAAGTAGAATGAGTAGAGAAATTATGTCCCTATAGAATAGACTACAGGCCTCCAAACTAAAGATAGCTAAATCAGAGCAGGAAAAGAAGGTGCTACAAGAAGAGCTTCGAAAACTTTAGGTTAGGAATACCCCTACCAATGAAATATCACTCACTATTCAGGGAGAGTTGGTCACTTTAGAGGCCACCATGAAATAGGTATATGAAGAAATGTTCATGATAAAACAAACCATCGTGCCACTACTAAAAGCATAGGTAGAAACCAAGAGGAGGAACACACAGCTAAGGGAAGCCTCTACTTCCCTAGACAGAATATTGGAGTGGTCTAACAGGTATCCACAAGCTCCGACCACTTTGCCTAGAAGAGATTGGATTGCCACCCAGAATGACAAGGATAAAATCTGGATAAAGGAACAATCCAAGGAGAAAATCATCAAGGATTTGGAGAAAGAAATTTCCGCATATGAACATCTGATTAGCGGCATTGACTCAATGGCCAAAGTACACCACATTCGGTCTCTGGGTGCACTGGGTGAAGAGAAAACATGGGAAGAAGTCTCCAAAGATATCTAAGCATTTCTACAGCCCATAAGGCATGCACTCGCCTCTCAAGACCTACCGGCATCACAAGAAAACCTGGTTCAATTTATCGTGACACCGGTCCGGATCTACACCAAACTGGCCTCCCTGGAAAATCAGATCACGATCAAGGGAGAAAATTTAATTCCAAATGCTCTAGAGTGTCTTCACAGGTTGAGAGAGGATACACCTCAGGTCTCCCCAGTAGCTGTAAATTATCGGGCATGGCAGAGTTATCTCAAATAAAAGTAGCAGGTAGATGTCCCTGACCTCGCAATCACCCAAATACTCCCATGACCAAGTCACATATTGTAGCAACAGCCAAAAGGTCGCAGGTAGCAATAGCCAAGGGGTCGCAGGTTGCAATTATAGCCAAGGTCGCAAGTTGCAGATTCCATCAGGTCACAGAGCATCTCAATGGTCAGGAAGGCGAAAGGTGAGGGATACCCAAGGGTCAATTTTTTCCTATAAATACCCCCTTCTGCGAATTGTAAAGGATAATTTTTTGGGATGCCAAAGGAGCAAAGAGAATTGTATAGCATTTAATGCACTTTTCTATGAATGAATACAAGCACTTTTTTTGATTCCACTCTTGGATCCGATGGGGATTAATGTGTTAACACTGTGAATATTTTGTCTTATGTATCTAATATATTTCTGATTAAGTAATCCGTGTTTTCTACTTATATCATTTATACATTTCAGCTCACTAAATGTGTTAATGATGTTAGTTTTCTTATTTAGAAAATGTTAGCAACTCTGTTACTGAAATTTATCTCATCTCTTGAGACCGCTTAAGGAATTGAAGGGTGCTCTAACCATAAAGAACTGTTTATTTTTTGGTTTGAACAACTTTTACAAGCGTGACCCTAATGATGTTCTGCTAACAGCAATTCCTTTGGCTGCATGCTTTAACTCATTTTTCTATTCATAGTGTTTTATGTTCATTAAGACTCATCAACCATTTGTTTTGTACCATCCGGATAATCGTCTGTTCATAGGCCTGCAGGGCTCGTTTGTGTCCGAGAAAAGGAGTATTTAGCGGTAGCCGGACCCACACTCCAGACGCGATCCCTATCAAAAATGGTTTAGAGTTTAATTGAGACTTCTTACTGGGGATATCCCTTACTGTTGGCCAGACATCTTTTCCCATCAACAGATTTGGCACTAGAAGGGGGGCCTGAATGGCAGGCTCCCAACACACAAGTAACATCCCGTTACAAACTCCCCAATGGGAGATCATGTATGAAAACACTGGTCCTCCACCCTTAGAAAATTCCCAGGAGGAGGAAGCCCCTTACTATGAGGTCACCTTAGATCATCTAAGGGCCCTGCGCCCTATCGCCCGCAACCTCGTCAGGAGGTTACAAAACGCCCTAGTCACTAGTACCCTAGTTAATCCTAGAACTCCCGCAGCTAATTACACTCGCCAGGGAGCCCTTGTCAATTCCCTACAGCTGGTGGGTCTTATGATCGAAGATTATGTATATGAAGTTGATTGTAATTCTAAAGAGCCCTTGCACAATCCTCGAGGGGCTGAAGAGGGTGGCCCTAAAATCACTAAACTACAACCCAATGCCGACCCTCAACCCGACCAAACTTTGAATGATAACAGTCAAGCAAACAACCCACCTGGGGGAGGAGCTAGGAGGGGCCGGGGAAACAGAGTCCAAGGAAACAGAGGTCGTGGATAAGGCCGGAATGTTGGCCACCACCATCACCACAGAAACTAGAACATATTCTTATTCCTTTATAACTGGAGAAACATCAGGAATGTAGGGAACTAAGGGAGAAATTAGGATATGCAGTCCCATCATGAGGGTGAGGCATCCGGGTTAGGCATAGGGAGCGAATCTGAAAGTGAAATAGGGCATGTTTACATACTGCACCACCAACAGGCTAGACGTGTACAGCCGTTGGCCTGGATGGCCCAGTCCCCCTTAGATATCCAAGGTACCCTCCATGACATGCCCCAGCACCCCGAGAAGCATCTCCCTAAGTTTGACCCCAAGAACGGTACTCTAGCTGAAGACCACATTAGCAACTTCTACCTGGCTTTGCAGATGATGAGAGTGCAGTATGATGATGTATCATGCTGGCTTTTTCCTCATACTCTAGAAAATAAAGCAGCTACATGGTACCGGTCTCTCCCAGTTTCTTCCATTTCTTCTTGGGAGCACTTCCGTTGTACCTTCCTTCAGAAGTTTTCGGAAGATAAAACTCCTTCAATGCTCCGTACAAAGCTTAGTACTTTGAAATTTCAGAAGAAGGAGAAAGTCAAATAATTCAATCAACGTTTTGCAACTATATTGAACAAATTCCCTCCAAACATGGCCCTAGATGACTACGTTACCATTCACTACTACACAAGGGCCCTCCCGTGGGAGATTGTCATGTTTGTGAAGCACGAAGCTAGAGATACCCTGGTGGAAAATTACACCACAACCCTCGCTGTCAAAAGGGATATGCTATCCATAGGAGCCATCGACCATGATGGCCGGGATGATCAAAAGCCGACCACGAAGAGAGTCCAATCCTCGAACCATAAATCCGGAGACAAAGACAAGGACCCTTTCGACTTCGAAATTATCACGAAGTCCCTCAAGTTACTGACCAACAAAGTCTCCGATCTGAAGAGGAAGAACAATGAATCTGTCTCAGGAGCTAAAACGCTGAAACCTTTTTTCAGAAAGAATAACCCCGCTCTGAACAGGCCTCCGTCAAACTCAAGTGCTGGCCTCAACGTTGAAGAAATTGGCAAGGATAATTTTTGTTCTTTCCATAAAGCCTCTCACTCAAAGAAAACTTTCCCCCAGTGGATCAATAGCATGACCGGTGTGGTGAATCAACTTCTAGAAGACCAAACCCCTGGGGATTTAGAGGAGGAGGCTACTTCAGACAACGAGGAGGCCTCCCCCCCAGATGAAGATATGGGTTCCACTGTCCTCGCTTTTCAGGTCATCCGTGGGGAAATCCCCCCTTCCACAACTGGAATACACTTGGTTGATGACCCTAAGTCTAAACCCCCTCGAAACTATGGCCTGAGGAGCAAAGGCCCGGTCCCTGAATATTCCTTCGAAAAAAAAGAAAATCTTTCTTAAGGAAAATCCTACAACCAAACACAGAAAACCAAAACAATACTCCTAAGAAATTTAGTCCAACTAATCCCCGAGAAGGCCCCAAGGCTAAATCTTCATCAGTTTCTCCAAAAACCACCACCGAACTTATCTCACACACAGACTTTGGGTATAACATTATCAAGGATATGAAGAAGACTCGGGCCAATATTTCTCTCTATGAGCTTGCTCGCATTGCCAACCAGTGAGATCTTATCCTCAAAGCATTTGGCAATCTACCAATGACCAAACCCATGAGCACCACATGTGCCCAAACTGCTGCTAGTCCCCAATATATCGTGAATGCCATGAATGCCAACTCCATGGGATCCACACCACCTTTCCTCCTATCCTTCAAGATCTTCAACTTCAATGTCCATAATTGCCTCGTCGATTCTGGTGCATCCATGAATGTTATGCCCTTATCTGTATGCAAGAAGGTAAACATCCGCCCTAAGAAAAATAACGGCAGGATCATTCAACTCGATAGATCACAAGTTCTTGCAGTAGGTGAATTAAATAATGCCATTATCCGCCTATCCTCTAATTCTAGGGTGCATCAGTGCATTGACATAGTAATCATGGATATCCCCGAGGCCTATGGCCTTCTTTTGAGCAGAGATTGGTCCAAGAAGCTGCAAGGATACTTTGCCACTGATTGGTCCCACCTGTGGCTCCCTTACAAGGGCAGGAACATTCAAATTCAGGTCGAAAGTGAGCCTTACATGAAATACATTCTGACCAACCTGGACGTGACTAATGAACCAATCACCTTCATGCAAGAAGAGCTTGGCATGTGTTTCTTAGAATCCATTTTTGGGTGCTACCAAACTCCCCAAGCTTCGATCACTCAAGACATCCAGTCTGAGCTATTGTTGGTCACTGACAACCACTCCGCCTCAACGGAAGACCCGTTAGAAACCACTCCCCCGAGTGCGTCTCCTATGTGTTCAGATGGCCTTGTCAAATCAGAAGATGAGATGTGGACCTTGTACTATGACGGTTCCAAAACCCATGATGGGGCTGGCGCGGGCTGTATCTTGCTGGACCCTCGGAAGAAAAAGTTTCTAATTTCCTTCCGGTTAGAGTTCCAGTGCACGAATAATACAGTCGAGTATGAAGCATTTCTACTCAGGCTCAAAAAGGCCATAGATCTCAAAGTTCATTGTTTAAAGGTAATTGGAGACTCTGAGATTATCACTCGTCAGGTACATAACACCATCCATTGCTTGTCTCCACATTTGAAAGGCTACCAGCAAGAGGTATGGCATTTGATTTCTGCTTTTGATGCTTTCAGTATTAATTCTGTACTTAGAATGCACAATGCAACAACTAACACACTTGCCAATGCTGCTGCTAGGTTCATCCCACTTAGAGATGGATTTTATATTGAAATTATTTACAAGCCATTCGTACCAGATAATGTCACTAATTTGCGCGTCTTCAATGATGACCAACAGGTACTGAATTTCATGCTCAATATAGACATGTTCAAAGAGACAATTATAGAAGAAGAGGATCACGATCAGGCCTTGCAAAAGGAACAAGGTTATTGTAAAAAAAATCCCATACCCAAAGGGATCGTGTCACTCGAAAAGTTGTTTGACTTACAGAACCGTTTTCGAGGGCCTCCCAACATGAAGGTGCAAAGTTCCACGTTAAATCACCGACAAATAAATCCTCAGGACAGACAAGGAGCCCAAGTTCTTCAATCTCGGTAATGAATGCACCCCTTAGGAGAGGCAATATTTCACTGAGTTATTTAAGAAATACTGAGATGTGTTTTCCTGGATGTATGACGAGCTACGAACCTATGACATGTGGATCATCCAGCACGTGATACCCATGAAGGAAGGAGTGAAACCATTCCAACAGAAACTGAGAAAAGTACACCCCATCTTAGAGCTGATGATCCAAAAGGAACTAAAGAAACTCTTGGATGCGCGTATAATTTTCAAAGTCCGACATTCAACCTAGGTGTCAAATTTGGTCCCAGTTCACAAGAAATCTGGCGAAATCCATTTGTGCGTAGACTTCTGGAATTTGAACAGAGCTTTGAACAAGGACAACTACCCAATGACCCCTATGGAGCAAATCATTCAAGTTGTATTGGGATCAGAGATGTTTTCTTTACTGGATGGGTTTTCAGGTTATAATCAAGTACTAGTGGTTGAACCCGACTGGCTGAAAACGACATTCAAAACTAAATGGGGAACTTTCGCATTCAAACGCATGCCCTTTGGCTTGATTAATGCTGATGCAACCTTCCAAAGAGCCATGGACATCGCCTTTAGAGGCCTCATTGGGAAAAGCATAGTAGTATACCTTGATGACATCACCGTGTTTTCAAAATGTAGGTCTGACCACCTACATCACCTCAAGCAAATCTTTGAAAGGTGTCGAAAATACGGGATCTCACTAAACCCGAAGAAAAGAATTTTTTCTGTCTCTGAAGGAAACCTGTTGGGGCACATAATAACTCGAGATGGCATAGTAGTGGATCCAGAACGCGCGAAATTCATCGCTCAGATACCGCCCCCAAGTGGTAAGAAAGCCATGCAATATTTCCTTGGCAAAATCAGCTTCATGCAAAAATTTATAGCAGATTTCACCCAAATTGTGAAACCATTGCAAGGTATGATCAAGAAGAACTCTAACTTCAAATGGAATCCTCCTAAGAAAGAAGTGTTCAATAACATCAAATGGGCCATCGCAGAAGCCCCTGCCCTTCATAGTCCAGATTTCAGAAAAGGCTTTATCTTATACACCTTTGCCTCAGATTCATCTTTGGTTGTTGTCCTCACTCAGAAAGATGACAACAATGATGAGTGGCCCATATCATTCATGAGCGCTGTGTTGCAAGATGCCGAGCTGAATTATCGAGATATTGATAAGAAATCTTACACAGTGTACAAGGCGATTAAACACTTCAGGCCATATATTTTGAAGAGCCACGTCACAGTATTCGTGCCTCACCCAGCTGTTCACTCACCTTTCATACAACAAGAGCAAGGAGAGAGGCGAGGCAACTGGATGACGTGCCTTCAATAATATGACCTGGAATTCAAGCGAGCACACACTATAAAGGGCTAAAGACTATGCCAGATGGCCCCGAAAGCAGCAGACTCGCAAAACAATGAAGAAGAGAGTTGGGAACACGAAATCAACATGTATCAAACTGATAGCATATCTCGAAAAAATACCTCCTCATGGTACGTTGATCTCTAGCAATATCTAAGACAAGGTACCATGGGCCCCACTTTGACCACTCAGCAAAAATGTGCGTTAAGACTGAAAGTTGTATCCTACCAACTAGTGCAAGGTAAGTTGTTCCGCAAACACCACAGCGGTGTCCTGCTACACTGTTTGGAGTATGATGAGGCACCAAAAGTTTTGACGGAACTCCATGATGGCCCAACGGGTGGGCACTATGCAGGAGATACCACTGCTCACAAGATCATGCGTGTCAGTTTCTATTGGCCTACTATGTTCAAATATGCGCACACTTATGTCCAAAAATGCACACAATGCCAAAAGTTCGCCAATAGGGAAATACGGCCTTCCGCCCCGTTGTAGTCCGTCGCGGTGGAAGAACCTTTTCAGCAGTGGGGGCTTGATGTGATTGGGGAAATCTTGCCACATTCTTCCAAGCAACATAGATACATCCTCACAGCCACGGACTACTTCACAAGGTGGGTTGAAGCAATACCGTTACATCAAGTTAATGATCAAGAGGTAATAGCCTTCATTACCCAACACATCATGATAAGGTTTGGCATTCCAACCTCCTTTTTTTTTGATAACACAACATATTTTTCATCTTTTAAATTATATGAGTTTGCTCTAGAAAACAGTATAGTGCTGAAACACTCTGCCAATTATTACCCCCAAGGAAGTGGGTTAGCCGAGTCAACTAATAAGAACCTCATCTGCATCATCAAAAATACATTGCTGTCCCAACAATGAAATTGGCATAACGCACTCCATAATGTCCTATGGGCTGATCGGGTCACACCCAAGTCATCGTTGGGCAACTCCCCATTTCTTCTTGTGTACGACAAAGATGCTATTCTTCCTCCCAACTTGTCTCTCCTAGCCCTTCAACTATCTCAAGAAACTCATAGCACCCCTTTCCCTGCCTTACAAGCCTGAATAGCCACATTGTTGAAGCTGGAGGAGGAAAGGCTGAAAACCCGGGTAAAATTCGCCATCCACCAAAGTCGAATAAAACGATGGTTTGATAAGAAGTCTGCTGGAAAAAAATCTTTTGAAGTAGGTGACCTTGTCTTCAAATGGGACAAAGCTCACGAGGATAAGGGAAAACACTCCAAATTCCAGGCCTTGTGGACAGGGCCCTTACAGATTAAAGAAAAGGTCGGCTCCTACACTTACAAGATACAGACCCTTGAAGGGATAATTGATGTCCTCCCAGTAAACGGGCACGACCTTAAACACTATTTTACCTGACAGCCCCAGGGAGGCCGTCACCATACCCTGTACCATATTTTTGTTTCGATTTTTTGTTGTTGTTGTTCTCATTTTTGTTTTGTTTTCAATAAGTCACTTGTTCCAATCAGGCTCTCATTGACCCTTCCCTTATAGCATCCCAAGTTGAAGGAGAGATGTAGAAGTTACTCAATTGGTATGTCGTGCCGGAATCTATGTTGGTGAATAATTGCCCCTGAAATGCAAAATTAGCACGAGCTTTCCTATGATATGCACTCAATGGGGAAACACAGCCAAGTCCCAGGAACCAAGCGTAGGTAGCCTACCTAGTATGTTGGCCCAGGGGACTGCTTTAATCGGTGTAAGCGGTCACTAGACGGAAAGGGGGTAGAGCTGACCATAGGAGAAAAAAGGATATCTGGGAAAACCCAAAAGTTCTCATATAGACCAGGAGCAACCTCTCTTGCAAGCAAAATAAGTCGGGATCCCTCATCCGCCCAGGAAATCAATGCCACAATTAAATAAGTGCCTTGAGCACAGTCAAATAAGTTCCCCGAGCACATTTAAAATAAGTGAAAATTAGCACATGAATAAGGGTAAAGGATTGAGAAAGGCTTCCTGCGCAGAGAGGTGATGCGACAACTCCACTGATCCGAATGGAAAATGGCATCCACCCATGGTGTTCATCCACCCATGTTATCCATCCACCCATGGAATTTACCCATGGTATTGTAAATGGCATCGACCCATAGTATTTATTCACCTATGGTATTGTAAGTGACATCTATCCATGATATTCATTGACCCATGGTATGTATCCACCCATGGTATTCATCTACACATGGAATTTACCCATGGTATTGTAAGTCATATCTACCCATGGTATTGACCCATGGTATCCACCCATGGTATCTACCCACAGTATTGTAACTAAAAAAAGGGCTATAAATAACAAGCCTCACTTTGTGAAAGGACAGATTTTTCCACCACAGTGTAGCTTTTACATTTATTCTCTGTTTTAATAAAACAAGTTTCTTTGTAGTTTTATTTGCTTTGTGTTCTCTCTTTTTTTTTCTAGCATTCTAATTTTGCAGATCTTGTCAGATCCATTTCAACCTTTTAGATCTTGGGGGCCTCCTCCCAAGATCTGTATCAATGGTATCAAATTCAGGTTACGCCTCCATGGGAATCAGGGTTTGAAACATATTTTAGTTTCAATATTTTGCAACAATCTTCAGCAAACTCCATGAATTTCTTGGGCGGCGAGTTTGAAGATCAGATCTGAAAATTTGGTGAAAAATTTACAAATCTAAGACCACATCTGGATTCCTTGAAAAAAAACACCCAAATTAAAAAAAAAATCGGCTAAATTGGAGTTCGGATTAGGGAGATATCGTTGATTCTAAATCAACAATGTTGCAGAAAATGTTCTGACGATAATTCACGAACAGCGGCTCTCCTGTCATTTTTCATAGTTTTCATTGCAAATTTTCAAAGAAATTGATATAGATCTGATCTCCCCTTGAAAAATCACCCAATTTCAAAAAAAAAAATCGATCGAATCGTAGTCCGGATGTGGAAGTTATTGTTGATTTAAAATCAGTTATTTTTTTTAGAAATTTTGTGACGGCGAGAAAATTCCAGCGCGAATCTGAGAGTCTACAGTCTGCAGATAGTGATTTCAAATGCATGAGAAGATGCAACATGATCATTCCATTTCCAGAAACAGGTTATAATAAATATTCCGAGTTATATTGACTGAGTTATGCTCATTTTAAATCTAGAGCAACATTCGAAGTGGGTTCCCTTTGGGGACGTGCCCTCCCACCCCGCTTTAGTAGGCACCTACTTCACATTCATCAATTTCAGCATAGCAGTATTTGGCTTGAGTTATTTGGAGATGTGCCCTCCCACCCCAAGCTATATAGGCACCTGCTACTTCATCATCATCACAGTTATGGGTCAACCACACAAAATCTTTATCATCGAAGTCCATTTGCTAGGCCGCACACTGTTAGTATCATAGTTGGTCACAAGAATTACAGGGTATCTCTATCCTCGGATCTTCATTTTCTATGGTTCTAGGTCATCCACAAACTCACACTTCATCGAATTCCATTTGCTAGACCGCACACTGTCAATATCACAGTTTATCACAAGCATTACAGGGTATCTCTATCCTCGGATCTTCGTTCATCATGTTTATGGGTTAACTACACAAAACCCTTCTCTTCGGTGGCTCTTCATATTTAACAAAGGCTTCTCAGGAGGGAACTTCATGTAATGGGGACCATTGCTTCTCAATTAGAGAGGAATGATCCGAATGGAAAATGGCATCCACTCATGGTGTTCATCCACCCATGTTATCCATCCACCCATGGAATTTACCCATGGTATTGTAAATGGCATCGACCCATCATATTTATTCGCCTATAGTATTGTAAGTGACATCTATCCATAAAAATTGTAGGCTAGTAATAGCCAGCTCTGAGTATTTTGTTAGCAGTGGCTTTCCAGTTTAAGTGGCCTCCACACTCTCCTGCATGGAACTCATGTTTTACCCTCTCTGCTTCAGTTTCAGGCAGACATTTCAACAGCAAACCATTTGCATTTTTCCAGTACAAACATTCATTCAGTACGAAATAGTTTCTGGCTTTCAACTTCAGAAATCTGGCCTTAGTCTTTGATAATTCAGGAGGGGTATTGAGGTTTGTGAGTACATACAGGATATCAGAATACCAAGAAGAGTTTTGAAATTGTTCTTCAACAACAGGATCAGGCAATCCTTCATGTTCATCCAAGGCATCTACCATGTTTATGTCAAGGGCTTGTAAGTTAGATTCAGCCATTAGTTGAGCTAAGCCCTGACCTTTGATTAGTTTTTTGGGTTTTATTTCTAGGTCATACTCTAATATTACAGCAATCCATTTGCCCCTCTTTCCATCCGGATCTTGGGACAAAATGTCTTTCACCACTATGTTTGGCACGTAGGCAATGATGTGAGAGTGCAGAATATACACCCTGAAGTCTTTCAAGGCCTTTACCAAGGCATAGGCCTATTTTTCCATTATGTTATATTTCAAGGGTGCATCCCTCAGAGCTTTGCTGAAGAAAGCAATGGGCTGTTCCTGCCCCTCTGGATTTTTTTGCAGTAGGATTGCAGCCACTGTATGCTCGGAGGCAAAGGAAAATATCAGGAAATCTTTTGAAAAGTCAGGGCTGATTAAGACAGTTGCCAGGGTGAGTGCAAGTTTAACTAATTCAAAATATTTTTTAGCTTCTACAGTCCACTTAACTCCTACATCTTTTTTCAACATGTTTGTCATATCCCTGAGGTGCTCAGCTAAGTTGGGAATAAACCTCCTTAAGAGGTTAATTTTCCCAATAAAAGACTGCAATTCTTTTATGTTTCTCAGGTGTGTAATATGCAGTATTCCCTCAAATCTTTGCGGATCTATCTTAATCCCCTTCTCTGATATAATATGGCCAAGAAGCTTACCTTCTTGAAGGCCAAATATGGTTTTCTTGGGATTTAAAGACAGACCGAACCTTCTACATTTTTCAAAAACTCTTCTCAGATGTTTTAGGTGCTCCTCATCAGACTTGGAATAGACTATTATGTCATCTAGATAGTTGACAATGAAGTGCCCTATTTCCTTCGAAAAGGCTATGTCCATTGCTCGTTTGAAGGTCGCACCAGTGTTCATTAGTCCAAAAGGCATTTTTACGTACATAAAAGTGCCCCATGGAGTGGTGAAAGCTGTCTTGAGTTGGTCTTCTGGGAGTACTAAAACTTGGTTATAGCCCGAAAAACCATCTAACAAGGAGATCCTTTTAGAGCCAACTACCATCTGTAGGATGTGTTCCATCTTTGGTAAGGGGTAATTGTCTTTAAATGAAGCTCTGTTAAGGTTCCTGAAACGGATGCACAATCCAATCTCACCTGTCTTCTTTCTCACAGCTACAAGGTTGGAGACCCAATCGGAAAACCTCACTGGCACTATAATTCCTGCCTCGTACATCTTCTTGATTTCCTTTTTGACTAGAGGTAGTTGTTTCGGGTTAATTCTGCGAAGTTTCTGTCTGAAGGGTTTTTGGTTCTCTTTCAAAGGGATCTTGTGCTGTATAATGTCTGTATCGTAGGCCTTTAAGTCCTCGTAGCTCCAAGAAAATACGTCAACGAATTCGTTAAATAAGCCAATGTATTTCTTTTTCATGTCAGCTGGCAAGGACTTAGCTAATTTAATCATCCTAGGCTTATCCTCAGTGCTTATGTTACACTCCTCGACATCAGAGTTTGAGTGTTCTATAGTGGGTTTTTTCACTACATCGTTAAAATCAAAACTGTCCTCTAAAGGTGCCAGTCCTCTCGGTATATTCTTATCCTTTGACTACAGCACCTCTATTTCCTCTTTTTCTGCATTTTTATACTCTTTGGTTTGAGTTCCAAGTTCTTTATTTAACATGTTTATTTCTACGTTATGGGGTGATTTGTATTCATCGGCGGGCTCTTCACCCAGGCAGCTATCATTGGATTTAGAGTCTGAATCAGAGGATTCAAACTCATTCCTGCCAATCAGGAAATCCTCAATCTGCTTGTCACCCTCAAAGACCTGCCAATATTTCTCATTATTAGGCACTGCAGGTCTATATTTCATCTAAATTATGATTAGTTTGTCACTAGGTGATTTATGAAATGAACTAGCTATGAAGGCTAATCCATTCACAATTATGTTTTGACTCCTAGGAAAAAACACCAGTTCATATTCTACAAAGGTTTTCAGTAAATCCATAGCGTCATTCCTGTATGCTCTCAATCTAGGGTGTTTAGCTGTATACTCTCCGTTCACTTGTTTTATGACTAACTCATAGTCTCCACGTACAACTATCCTTCGGGCTCCTAGTTTTTTCAATAGATTCAAGCCTAGGATGAGAGCCTCATACTCTGCGATATTTTTTGTACATTTAAAATCCAGTCTAAAGGCATGACTCTCAGCATAGTCATTCTCAGTGTTATGTAACCACACTCCCGCTCCGGCATTCCTCCTAGTGCAAGGCCCGTCGAAATTCATTCTCCATAAGGGATTGTTTTCAGGTTTATCATCATTTTCCTTCCTAATGTTGGTTTCACTGTTATGTTGTAATATGAGGTCTGCATCGTGGTGTGGAGTGTTTAGTTCTTCATTAGGTGTATGGAGTTCATAGAGATGACTATTCAGTTGTTTTTAGTCTTGTCCTTGTTCACTCTGAGTTTCTGATTCGGTGCACTGTCCAATGGTTTCTTCTTCGTTTCCTTCTAAGTCCAAAGTGGCCATTATGTTGAAATCTGTGGGTCTACTCTATTGTTTGCATCTCTGTCTTCTAGCTCTGGCTCGTCTATGGATTCATCGTTGCAAAGGATAAAGGAGGCCAGATCCGTGTGTACAGAGTAAAGAGGTGAATTTTCATGTTTTTCAGGGCTGCTAACCATAAACTTCATTTGTGCCTTTCTATACAGTCTCCTAAGCTGGCTAAAGATAGGGATTGTGGCATATGACCCATCCATCTGCATTGTGCCCTGCAGCTTGGCTCCCCATGACCTCGACAATAGCATACCATACTTAGGTGGCACATCCGCCACTACAACATCCATAACCATACATTTTGCTGGAATCTGGGTCAAGTTCACACAAAAGTATTTGATTATGCCAAGGCACTTCACTCTGCTAGAGTCAAATGAATACAAATCCTTATATGGTTGGGTTATTTCTAGGCCCAACTTCTCCATAATTACCTTAGGCATTAGGTTTTGTGATGCCCTAGAGTCATGCATTGCGTTGTGAAGGATCTTGTCATGGATATTGAGGCTGATATAAAAAGGAGGTACTACCCCTTCCTGAAACTCCCCTTCTATCTTTGGACCAAACAGAAGGGCTGGTTGATCATCACTTATATTGACAATGTCACTATTTTCACATAGATTCAAAGCTTTCAAAATTTGTCCTTTATATACATCTTGAGTGGCCAGCTCAGATAGTGGAATTGAGATTTTGATTTTGGCAATCTCACTCTCCAAATTGAAGGGAGATTGACTCTTCATAAGACTCAACTCTATTTTGTTAGCCACTATTTTAGTGGCTGAATCAACATGCTAATTCTCACTATGTATAGTGTTTTTTGCTGTTTTATAAGGGGCACTAGCTGCAACGCTAGTGCTGCTAGTTTGTTGACTTTGTTTATCAGCATTTTGGTTGTCTTTCTCTTTGTTCTTCCCAGAACTTTCAGCTGCTAATTTGTTGCTTTCAGTAGTTACCTTAGGAGTTTTCTCAGGCCTTTTTTTAATGGCAATCTCAGAAGCTTTGGGTTTGGAAGTGTCTAAGCTCTTTTTGCTTCTAAGTTCATACTGTTCTCTAACCTGCATGATGGCATTTTCAAATCCTAGCCTATAATCCTCAGATTCTAACCTTTCCTCATCCCAATGTGAGTGTGAGGTCTGATTGTCTTCTGTGGAACAGTTGTGGATTGAGTTGTCTACTTCCACCATGTTTATTGTGTTTCCATCGGACTCTTCTATTATCCCCTCATCTTCATCAAGGAAATTCTCTTGAAATGGGGGTATGACTTGTTGATCAGAGTCTCTCTGTTTGTTTGGGGGATTGTTTCTCCTAAAGTTCTGGTTCTAGTTATGATTTTGGTTTCTATTCTGATTACTAACTGTGACAACCATTTTCTCCATCATTTTCTCTAGCCTTTCCACGTTTTTGGCTAGACTGTCATATTTGGGATTAGATGTGGAAGCTGCAGTGTCATCCCTATATGTCACCCTTTTCTTAGACCTCACTATGGCTCTCTTTTCAATCAGGTTGGCTTCTACACTCACTTCTCCCTTTTGCATATCTTTCTATGTGTTGTAATCTCTCTCCCTAAGCTGGTAGGCCATGTCAGCATCAAAGCCTTCATGTTATTTCACTAGGGCCATTCCTTGGGGAGGTTTCATATGTGGAGGAAGAGCGTTGTAAACACTGTTAAACCTTGTAGAACAGTCATGGACACTCTCCCCTACATTTCTTTTAAGGTTCTTATATTCAGCTAAGATTTGAAGAGGGTTGGTCTTGACTTCCCATTTTTTTATAAAGGTTTGATGTAATGAGGGGAGATCATGGATTGTATTAGGAGGCAGGCCTTTAAACCACTTCTTCACCTCTCCTCCTAGACTCTATGCAAAGATCCTCATCTTGATAGTTTCATCTTCAATTTCCATGTAGTCAAAGGCATCTTCCATTCTGTCCACATGATGTTGAGCATTGGTAGACTCTTTACCACTGAAGTGAGAGATTTTTTATTGATAATCATTTGGTAGTGGAGCCAAAGGCTGTGGTAACACCAGAGGTGCATACCATGCTGCCATGATGATGTTTTGGGGAGGCAAAGGATTGGCTTGAGCAGCTGGTATATGGATGACAGAAATACTGGGGCTAGCAACACACGGTTGAGCTGATTTAGGATGAGAGAGGCCCAAGTTCTGAATGAAATGTAAATCAGGAGGGGTAGATGGAGGGGTCTCTCTATCCCTAATGTGTTGACCACTGTGATATGGTGAACTTGGAAGCTCAGAATCTGACTGATCTAAAGCACTGAATGACTTATTTCTTGGTAAACTGTTGTATAAGTCTAAGTCAAAAAGAGTGTGTGATAGAGCTGCAAAGTCTTTTGGTGCAGAGTTAGCTCTATAGATGGTTTGACCTCTTAGGGGTGGGAGATTTTCTAAGAATTTTCTTAGGGTCGTCAACTATTTCAGGTGGGTTTGGGTTAGGATAAGCTCTTGTATAGACTGTTCTCGAATCCAATATGTTTGTCTCTTAACCAAGAAGCTTTACCCTAAGTGTTTTCTTCTACTATGGTTGATGTTGTAATGCAGGTTGGTATCCTAGTGGAGTATTGTGAAACCAAGATAATCAGAAGGCCTACTTATCACCAGTGGAGTCTTTTAGTCTTTAGAGAACTATGGAGTCGCCAGGTGGAAGGTTTAAATGTTTCAAGAAGGTTACTGTCCACCACAGTGATTAACCACCAAAATCAGGCTACTATGGTCTTCTTTGAGTTCTTAGAAGTGTTTAAAGGTGTGTTTTACTCAAAGTCCCCAATGGAATCGCCATTATGTGGTGACGAAAATGGGACACGAGACCAGATATAGCAGTTAAGGGCACTCAGAGTTTTTTCCCCAGCAGAGTCGCCATTATGTTGGGGTTCCTATGTTTTGGCAGGTTTGGCTCTACCAAAAGATAAGACAACATCAGAACCACTTTGGGACCTCAGGATCTAGCCCTCCTGGGTCCAGAGAGGGATCTCTCTATAAGGCAAAGATATATATCTCTTTGAAGTTTAGTTTAAGGTATTAGGCTAGTTGCAGGCACTAGGTTGTTGTTTTGTTTTGTTTGTTTGGTTGTTGGGAAACATGAAAGAAGGGTTCAATATAAGACAAAGGGTGAGAAAAGAGGATTTTAGGCAAAGGGAGATAATTCAGAGAATACTCGAGACCATTGGGCAATGGATTCATAAAAGGGTTTACTTGCTATTCAGTATCCAAGGCTTTCAATTGGGCTAGTCATCTAAAACAGAGGATCTTTAAAGATGATAGTGTGGTATGAAATGATAAGGAATGAAGGTGAATGACAAGGAAACGGTCTCCAAGGTGACCACTTAGGTATCATATCTAGGGACAGAGCATGCCTTAAACACCTATGATCCAACCCCCTAATAGGCTAACTCTTCAGACAACAAGAAACACTTAAAATTTAAACACAATGTTGAAGCCTGAGATCAGAGAAAGGCTTTGAACTTTCAATGCTTCGACATTCAACTTAAGGGAACTTAGAAAGGTTTAACAGTTAGAAAAGGACCCTAGTGAGACAGAATCGATTCTAATCTCCCAGTATCCCAATTCTTTCAATTAAAACCAATCAATAACATCGAAGAACATATTCACAAATTCATAAATCGGTTAGTAGTGAATAATAGCTACTACACTGGTTAAATTACCTTGAATTAGTTCTCAGATAGCACATGTAGTAGAAAACATCAAAGATAAGAAGAGCAGGAGCATTAGGGTACCATGCAAGGGTATATCCTAAGCCAGATTTTTGATTCTTACCACAGAAATGAAATGTAATGAATTACAGAAGGAAAAAAGAGACAAAGGTAGAACACATCACCGCTGATTTAAATTAGGATCCAAAGAAATGTGCTTGTCATATTAAAGAGCAACACCAGTCATGTACAACATTGTCCAACTGCTTGATATTCAGTCTGAAATCATCTTCCTCAACCTATCTTACACCTTTACACACAAAACTATATCTCAAGAGAAACAGCTTACAATTCACAAAAATCCGATCAACAACCAACAACAACCTTTTCAATGTGTTTTTCTTGAGGTCTTATAGCTGAAAGAGAGGCAGGGGGGGTAGATAGAACTTTTAATGAAACATTAAAATAGAGGAAGAAGAGTGGCTCGAGGCCCATTCTGTCTTAATATTCATGCATTGATTTTCAGTACTCTTTGGGTGAAATAGTGGTCTTCGACAGGCTGATATTAACTTCATAGGTATGTTCTTTGATGTACTTTTCGGCTGCAGTACTCTATAGTACTTCTGGTGATAAGAAAAAGGTAGATAAATGACTTTCAGGTCTACCATACTACATAGCAAATGCTCTGGTAGCATTAGGACTTTCTGTCAGGGTGTATATCTTCTCCGGAACTCGATTTAGAATGAAAAACTGTATGGGAACTTGTCCTTTCATGGAAAGAACCTTCTGCTGATGTGAGACACTGATAAGATTGTTTTCTGTGCTTTAGGCCTCGTTAGGCCTTCTGTGTTAATCACTCGGTCCTCAGTCTGGTACATTCGCCCTTTAAACACTAAATTAGAGCTTAAAATCTTCATTAACAGGCTTTAAACCTTTTAAATTCTTCACTGATACTCTTTGTCGCTTCTATGATTGTCTCTGTCTGTGAAAATGGAGTTTTAATGGTGCTGGATGGTTTTACAGAGTTAAACACTGTTCTTTAATGAAATATTTCATTTCAACACCTTCCTAGGCGTTTTATCTGTAATCTCAGGCTCTGAAAATGGCCTTCTCTGCGCTCTATGTCACTATGACAGTGACTCTGAGCAATGGAAGTTTCCACTGCCTGTAATCCTGCAAAAAGCACAAATATGTTAAGAAAATCCATGCGGGAGTGGTGGTGGATGCTGTGGAGGATCGTGAGAAGGGCAGCGCAGCAGTGGAAATAGCGACTGTAGTGGAGAAAATGGTGAAAAATGCGGCTTAATGGTGGAAAATTGATCTGATGAAGTTCTGATGGAGAAATGACTATGGACTGTTCGATCAGATCTGGAGGCAGTGATCGACGGTTGTGATTTGCTGGGGGGATTTCCTTTTGAAGGTTAGGCAGTAGAAAGAAACTTTAATGTTATAACATAAAGTTTTGATGTTAGATGGAATACAAAGAAAAGTTATGAAAATGTAATGAAATCGGCTTTATATGGTGGGACCGGCATGGGCAGAGGGCGATTGATTATGAACCGTTGGATCTCAGGAGGAGATCAATGGTGGAGATCAGCTGATGAAACTCAGTGGTAGCGCGATGAAAGAAATGTGAATGGAGAACGCGATGGAATGAGGGCCGTTGATTTGTACAGATCAACGGTCGGGATTGTGTGGAGGAATTTTCAAAGGCGGAAGAGGGGAAGTGGTTTTCCTGGGAAAACAACTGTTTTCACGCAGCCAACGCACGGTTTTGAAAATTTCCAAAAATTACACGATATGGTTTGCCACCTGAGACGTGGTGGAATGAAACCACCCATATCGCGTGAATTTAAACTGTTAAAGCCCGGACAAAGAAAAAACGCGATATGGTTCATGGCCATTGGATCTAGGACCATGAGATCTGACGGTGATGGATGGAGCACGATATGGACAGTTGCGCGGTTGGTAATGTGGGGATAGGCCAATGGTGGTTTTAATGTGGGCCGTCCGATCAGCGGAATGAACCGCTAAGATCTGAAGAGGGGAAACAAAAGCGGAGGGGCTGTTTAATGGGCAGGAGGAATTCTGACCGTTGGATCCCAGGGGATCAATGGTGGAGATTTAAAGATGAGGCGGAGGCAGCAGGGTTAAATGAATGAACGGGAGAAAGGTGGACCGTCAGATCAAGCAGGATGGACGGCTATGATCCAATTGCAATCAGAGAAGGCAGGGGCCAAATTCTTCGATGGAATGATGTTGTGATTGCATATGAACCGTTGGATTGACGGAAGATCGACGACCAAAATTGGATCGGGGACGACCAATCGGGGAATACGGGGCGGAGTGAGGACAAATCCTGGCCATTGGTTCTTGTGGATTCAACGACCAGGATTGAATCAGAGATCGACCAATCAGGTAAGACAGAGGGTGGTGCTTTAAAATCTTCCGATGCGCGACTGTGCGATTGGCGCTTGACCGTCGGATCATTTACGGATCAACGGTGGAGATAGCCATCGGAGGGAAACAAAGGAATGAGGCGAGGCACGATGATATAAGCGTGGATCGTTAAATCTTATAGATCAACGGTGAATATTGCACCTGCTTTCCACAGACAAAAAACTTCTCGCATCGGAAATTTTCTGTTAACAAAGGAAAAAACACCTCGACCATCCTTCCGATGCAATAAGTGCTCAAGGGCTTAGCGCATGGTCTTGGCGCTGGGTTTCATGGAGGGGAAGTGGTTAGGGGCTCGGCCGAAAGGGGCTAAGCCTGTTATATGATAAAAAGTGGGTTTTTAGGCCTAGAAACATTGTTTTTAAGGCTAAAAAGTGGTTCTGATAGGAAGAAAGAGGGATTTAAAAATCAAATGAAGGGACTTCACTTGGCTTTTAAGGGGGAATCAATGGTTTAGAAGACTTAGGAAGGGATTTTGGGGGTTCAAGGGGAAACTTTGAGAAGGGAAAAAAAGGGTTAAAATGGGGAATTTTGCAGGGATACAAAGGGGAAAATGGAGGCCTTTTCTGAGCATAATTTTTCCATAGACAGTGAGGATTTCTTGATGGAAACAACAGTGAAGATCTTATCAAAGGCAAAGGGCACATAGAGGCTTCAAGGATGAGAGATTTTCAGAGGAAATGTATCTCTTGAAGGCTCAGGAAAATATTTAGCGACCTGTTTGCTTGACAAAAAATTTATAGGTGGCTAACAGTGGCTCCACATGGGGATGGCATCTTCTTGAAGATGTCAAGGACTTCAAAAATATTCTTTGGGAAGTAGGCTAGATGCCCAATATTTGAACCATATTTCTTCTCTGATTCAGTTGTTACAAACATGATGGATATAAATCAGCAGAAAATATTTCCCAAACAATCTACCTACCCATCCTACAATCCTAACATTTTTTCTTCAGGGTGCATTTGAGTTTGCAGACCTTCTTCATCATTTTTTTATTGAAAGCAGAAAAAAATTAATCTATTTCTACCCTTATTCCTCCATGAGACCAGATTAAACAGTTGGTCTCATAGCTTCTCTACCTAATCTAATATCTGCTAGGATTAAACTGTCTAGCAGATCTCTTCTCTACATTCTACAACAGAAATTTAAAAACAGTCAAACCAGGGTTAGACAGTCTGGTTTGCTGTGGATCCATGGCATAAAGACAGCTACACATCAACTGAAATTGCAGAAACTTGAAAACAAAACTTTGAAGCATCCTTCTTTCCTTTGTGACTCAAGTTTTGAGCTTGTTAGAGTCACTTTCTCTACTTCATTTCAGCTCTGGTTTTGGGCTTGTTAGAACTGATTCTTCTTTCTTCTTTGCTGGTTCAGATTTTGAGCGTATTAGGACCAACTTCTTTACTTCCTTTGGCTCAGGTTTTGATCATGTTAGAGCCAACCTTTTGCACTTCAGAGGTTCAAGTTTTGAGCATGTCTGAACCTCTCTTTCTCTCTCTTTTTTTTTTTTGGGAAACATTTTCTCTTTTTCTTTGAAAACAAAACACAACAATGGTATTTACAATGGAAATGAAAACTGTAAACTGGAAATCAGTAGTAGTAATTCTTTATCTTCCTGCCATTGACAGGACCCCCAAACAGGTCTGTACCATCTAGCTCTTGCAGAAAAAAGGCATTTGGACCAATGGTGGACTGGATGATGTAAGGACCCTGCCACAAACTATAAAATTTTCCATGCTTTCCTTTGTCTTCTCTTCTAGAGTCCCACTTTAGAACCTTATCTCTAATTTTGAAGTCACAAGCTTTTGTTCTTTTATCAAACAACTTCTTTATATTTTCCTGCACTTTTAGAGCTCTGTTATAGATTTCTTCTCTTGTCTGTTGGAGATGTATAGTTTGATTTATTCTCCTTACCATACTGTCCTCTTCTGTCTGAATCTCTTGGACTAGTTTAATCACTAGTACCCCTAGGCTGGTAGGAAACACTGCCTTTGTTCCGTAAACAAGCTGATATGGTGACATTCCAATGGATTTTTTCATTGTTAGCGTATCAGCCCACAAAGCATGCACTAACTTGTTATGCCATGACTTTTTGTTCTCTTCAAGCAGCTTTTTGATAATGGTCACCAAGGTCTTATTTGATGATTCAGCTAACCCATTACCCTGTGGGTAATAAGCAGTTGAATGATCGAGTGCTAT
This sequence comes from Pinus albicaulis, assembly GCA_034641835.2. Classification (NCBI taxonomy): domain Eukaryota; kingdom Viridiplantae; phylum Streptophyta; class Pinopsida; order Pinales; family Pinaceae; genus Pinus; species Pinus albicaulis. Next base: position 35,473 of record JAXQQM020070764.1, read on the forward strand.
CTGAAACCTGTGACAAAAATCAATCATTTTCTTGGATCCAAAAGCAGCAGCATTATCCATGATTATCTTTCTAGGGCAGCCAAACCTAGAGAGGATGTGGTCTTCTAGGAACTTAATTATGACAGAATCTATGGCATTCCTAGAAGGGATGGCCTCTATCCATTTTGTGAAATAGTCTATGGCTGTAAGAATCCACTTGAGTTGAGAAGAAGATGCAGGGTGTATTTCTCCTATGAAATCTAGTCCCCATTGTTGAAAGGGGGCCTCAACAGTAATGGGTTGCAATGGTAAGGTGAGGAGCTTTATTTTGCCTTCAAAAATCTGGCACTTATGGTAGGCAATTATCATTTTGTGGATGTCATTGAAAAGTGTAGGCCAGTAGTAGCTAGATTTGAGTATTTTGTTAGCAGTGGCTTTCCAGTTTAAGTGGCCTCCACACTCTCCTGCATGGAACTCATGTTTTACCGTCTCTGCGTCATTTTCAGGCAGACATTTCAGCAGCAAACCATTTGCATTTTTCCAGTACAAACATTCATTCAGTATGCAATAGTTTTTGGCTTTCAACTTCAAAAATCTAGCCTTAGTCTTTGATAATTCATGAGGGATATTGAGGTTTGTGAGTACATACAGGATATCAGAATACCAAGGAGAGTTTTGAAATTGTTCTTCAACAGCAGGATCAGGCAATCCTTCATGTTCATCCAAGGCATCTACCATGTTTATGTCAAGGGCTTGTAAGTTAGATTCAGCCATCAGTTGAGCTAAGCCCTGACCTTTGATCAGTTTTGTGGGCTTTATTTCTAGGTCATACTCTAATATTACAGCAATCCATTTTCCCCTCTTTCCATCCAGATCTTGGGACAAAATCTCTTTCACCACTATGTTTGGCACGTATGCAATGATGTGAGAGTGCAGAATATACACCCTGAAGTCTTTCAAGGCCTTTACCAAGGCATAGGCCTATTTTTCCATTATGTTATATTTTAAGGGTGCATCCCTCAAAGCTTTGCTGAAGAAAGCAATGGGCTGTTCCTACCCCTTTGGATTTTTCTGCAGTAGGACTGCAGCCACTGTATGCTCGGAGGCAAAGGAAAATATCATGAAATATTTTGAAAAGTCAGGGCTGATTAAGATAGGTGCCAGGGTGAGTGCAAGTTCAACTAATTCAAAATATTTTTTAGCTTCTACAGTCCACTTAACTCCTACATCTTTTTTCAGCATGTTTGTCATATCCCTGAGGTGCTCAGCTTAAGTTGGGAATAAACCTCCTTAAGAAGTTAATTTTCCCAATAAAGGAATGTAATTCTTTTATGTTTTTCGGGTGTGTAATCTACAGTATTCCCTCAACTCTTTGCGGATCTATCTTAATCCTCTTCTCTGATATAATATGGCCAAGAAGCTTACCTTCTTGAAGGCCAAATACGGTTTTCTTGGGATTTAAAGACAGACCGAACCTTCTACATTTTTCAAAAACTCTTCTCATATGTTTTAGGTGCTCCTCATCAGTCTTGGAATCGACTGTTATGTCATCTATATAGATGACAATGAAGTGCCCTATTTCCTCTGAAAAGGCTATGTCCATTGCTCGTTTGAAGGTCGCACCAACGTTCATTAGTCCAAAAGGCATTTTTATGTACATAAAAGTGCCCCATGGAGTGGTGAAAGCTGTCTTGATTTGGTCTTCTGGGAGTACTAAAACTTGGTTATAGCATGAAAAACCATCTAACAGGGAGATCCTTTTTGAGCCAACTACCCTCTGTAGGATGTGTTCCATCTTTGGTAAGGGTTAATTGTCTTTCAGTGAAGCTTTGTTAAGGTTCCTGAAATCGATGCACAATCTAATCTCACCTGTCTTCTTTCTCACAACTACAAGGTTGGAGACCCAATCGGAAAGCCTCATTGGCACTATAATTCCTGCCTCATACATCTTCTTGATTTCCTTTTCAACTAGAGGTAGTTGTTTCGGGTTAATTCTGCGAAGTTTCTATCTGAAGGGTTTTTGGTTCTCTTTCAAAGGGTTCTTGTGCTGTATAATTTCTGTATCGTAGGCCTTTAAGTCCTCGTAGCTCCAGACAAATACGTCAACAAATTCTTTAAATAATTCAATGTATTTATTTTTCATGTTCGCTAGCAAGGACTTAGCTAATTTAATCATCCTAGGTTTATCCTCAGTGCCTACGTTACACTCCTCGACATCAGAGTCTGAGTGTTCTATAGTGGGTTTTTTCGCTACATCGTTAAAATAAAAAAGGTCCTCTAAAGGTGCCAGTCCTCTCGATATATTCTTATCCTTTGACTGCAGTACCTATATTTCCTCTTTTTCTGCGTTTTTATACTCTTCGGTTTGAGTTCCAATTTCTTTATTTAACATGTTTATTTCTACGTTATGGGGTGATTTTTCTTCATTGGCGGGCTCTTCACTCAGGCAGCTATCATTGGATTTAGAGTCTGAATCAAAGGATTCAAACTCGTTCCTGCCAAGTAGGAAATCCTCAATCTGCTTGTCGCCCTCAAAGACCTGCCAATATTTTTCATTATTAGGCACTGCAGGTCTATATTTCATCTGAATTATGATTTTTTTGTCACTAGGTGATTTATGAAATGAACTAGCTATGCAGGCTAATCCATTTGCAATTATGTTATGACTCCTAGGAACAAACAACTGTTCGTATTCTACAAATGTTTTTAGTAAATCCATAGCGTCATTCCTATATGCTCTCAATCTAGGGTGTTTAGCTGTATACTCTCTGTTCACTTGTTTTATGACTAACTCAGAGTCTCCATGTACAGCTATCCTTCAGGCTCCTAGTTTTTTCAATAGATTCAAGCCTAGGATGAGAGCCTCGTACTCTACAATATTGTTTGTACATTTAAAATATAGTCTAAAGGCATGGCTCTCAGCATAGTCACTCTTAGTGTTATGTAACCACACTCCGGCTCCGGCATTCCTCCTAGTGCAAGACCCATCGAAATTCATTCTCCATAAGGGATTGTTTTCAGGTTTATCATCATTTTCCTTCCTAATGCTGGTTTCACTATTATGTTGTAATATGAGGTCTACATCGTGGTGTGGAGTGTTTAGTTCTTCATTAGGTGTATGGAGTTCAGAGAGATGACTAGTCAATTGTTTGTAGTCTTGTTCTTGTTCACTCTGAGTTTCTAATTCGGTGCACTATCCAATGGTTTCTTCTTCATTTCCTTCTAAGTCCAGAGTGGACATTATGTTGAAATATTTGGGCTCTACTCTATTGTTTGCATCTCTATCTTCTAGCTTTGGCTCGTCTATGGATTCATTGTTGTAAAGGATAAAAGAGTCCAAATCCGTGTGTATAGAGTAAAGAGGTGAATTTTTAGGTTTTTTAGGGCTGCTAACCATAAACTTCATTTCTGCATATCTATACAGTCTCCTAAGCTGGCTAAAGACAGGGATTGTGGCATATGACCCATCCATCTACACTGTGCCCTGTAGCTTGGCTCCCCAAGACCTTGACAATAGCATACCATACTTAGGTGGCACATCTGCCACTACAACATCCATAACCATGCATTTTGCTGGAATCTGGGTCAGGTTCACACAAAGGTCTTTGATTAGGCCAAGGCACTTCACTCTGCTAGAGTCAAATGAATACAAATCCTTATAAGGTCAGGTTATTTCTAGGCCTAACTTCTCCGTAATTACTTTAGGCATTAGATTATGTGATGCCCCAAAGTCATGCATTGCGTTGTGAAGGATCTTGTCATGGATATTGAGGCTGATATAAAAAGGAGGTACTACCCCCTCATGAAACTTCCCTTCTATCTTTGGACCAAACAGAAGGGCTGGCTGATCATCACTTAGATTGAGAGTATCACCATTTTCACATAGATTCAAAGCTTTCAAAATTTGGCCTTTATATACATCCTGAGTGGCCAGCTCAGATAGTGGAACTGAGATTTTGATTTTGGCAATCTCACTCTCCAAATTGAAGGGAGATTGACTCTTCGTAAGACTCAACTCTGTTTTGTTAGCAACTATTTTAGTGGCCGAATCAACATGCTGATTCTCACTATGTACAGTGTTTGTTTCTGTTTTATCAGGGGCACTAGCTGCAACGCTAGTGCTGCTAGTTTGTTGACTTTGTTTATCAGCATTTTGGTTGTCTTTCTCTTTGTTCTTCCCAGAACTCTCAGCTGCTAATTTGTTGCTTTCAGCAGTCACCTTAGGAGTTTTCTCGGGCCTTTTCTTAATGGTAATCTCAGAAGCTTTGGGTTTGGAAGTGTCTAAGCTCTTTTTGCTTCTAATTTCATACCGTTCTCTGACCTGCATGATGGCATTTTCAAATCCTAGCCTATAATCCTCAGATTCTAACCTTTCCTCATCCCAATGTGAGTGTGAGGTCTGATTGTCTTCTGTGGAACAGTTATGGATTGAGTTGTCTACTTCCACCATGTTTATTGTGTTTCCCTCAGACTCTTCTATTATCCCCTCATCTTCATCAAGGAAATTCTCTTGAAATGGCGGCATTACTTGTTGATCAAAGTCTCTCTGTCTGTTTGGGGGATTTTTTCTCATAAAGTTCTGGTTCTAGTTATGATTTTGGTTTTTGTTCTGATTACTAACTATGACAACCATTTTCTCCATCATTTTCTCTAGCCTTTCCATGTTTTTGGCTAGACTATCATATTTGGGATCAGATGTGGAAGCTGCAGTGTCATCCTTATATGTCACCCTTTTCTTAGACCTCATTCTGGCTCTCTTTTCTATCAGGTTAGCTTCTACACTCACTGCTCCCTTTTGTATATCTTCCAATGTGTTGTAATCTCTCTCCCTAAGCTGGCAGGCCATGTCAGCATCAAAGCCTTCAAGGTATTTCACTAGGGCCATTCCTTGGGGAGGTTTCATATGTGGAGGAAGAGTGTTGTAAACACTGTTAAACCTTGTAGAATAGTCATGGACACTCTCCCCTACATTTCTTTTAAGGTTCTTATATTCTGCTAAGATTTGGAGAGGGTTGGTTTTGACTTCCCATTTGTTTATAAAGGTTTAATGTAATGAGGGGAGATCATGGATTGTATTAGGAGGCAGGCCTTTAAACCACTTCTTCACCTCTCCTCCTAGACTTTGTGCAAAGATCCTCATCTTGATAGTTTCATCTTCAATTTCCATGTAGTCAAATGCATCTTCTGTTCTGTCCACATGATGTTGAGCAGTGGTAGACTCTTTACCACTGAAGTGAGGGATTTTTGATTGATAATCATTTGTTAGTGGAGCCAAAGGTTGTGGTAACACCAAAGGTGCATACCATGCTACCATGATGATGTTTTGGGGAGGTAAAGGATTGGCTTGAGCAGCTAGTATATGGATGACAGAAATACTAGAGCCAGCAACACATGGTTGAGATGATTTAGGATGATAGAGGCCCAAGTTCTGAATGAAATGTAAATCAGGAGGTGTAGATGGAGGGGTCTCTCTATCCCTAATGGGTTGACCACTGTGAGATGGTGAACTTGGAAGCTCAGAATCTGACTGATCTAAAGCACTGAATGACTTAGTTCTTGGTAAACTGTTGTGTAAGTCTAAGTCACAAAGAGTGCGTGATAGAGCTACAAAGTCTTCTGGTGCAGAGTTAGCTCTATAGATGGTTCTAATACTAGTTGACCTCTTAGGGGTGGGATATTTTCTAAGAATGCTCTCAGGGTCGTCAACTATTTCAGGTGGGTTTGGGTTAGGATAAGCTCTTGTATAGACTGTTCTCGAATCCAGTATGTTTGTCTCTTAACCAAGAAGCTTTACCCTAAGTGTTTTCTTCTACTATGGTTGATGTTGTAATGAAGGCTGGTCTCCCGGTGGAGTCTTTTGAAACCAAGATAATCAGTAGGCCTACTAATCACCAGTGGAGTCTTTTAATCTTTAGAGAACTATGGAGTCACTAGGTGGAAGGTTTAAAATGTTTCAAGAAGGTTACTTTCCACCACAGTGATTAACCACCAAACTCGGGCCACTATGGTCTTATTTGAGTTATTAGAAGTGTTTAAAGGTGTGTTTTACTCAAAGTCCCCAGTGGATTTTCCATTATGTGGTGACGAAAATGGGACACAAGACCAGATATAGCAGTTAAGGGCACTCAGAGTTTTTTCCCCAGCAGATTCGCCATTATGTTAGGGTTCCTATGTTTTGGCAGGTTTGGCTCTACAAAAAGATAAGAAAACATCAAAACCACTTTGGGACCTCAGGATCTAGCCCTCCTGGGTCCAGAGAGGGATCTCTCTATAAGGCAAAGATATATATGTCTTTGAAGTTCAGTTTAAGGTATTAGGCTAGTTATAGGCACAAGGTTGTTGTTTTGTTTTGTTTGGTTGGTTGTTGGGAAACATGAAAGAAGGGTTCAATATAAGACAAAGGGTGAGCAAAGAGGATTTTAGGCAAAGGGAGATAATTCAGAGAATACTCGAGACCATTGGGCAATGGAGTCATAAAAGGGTTTACTTGCTATTCAGTATCCAAGGCTTTCAATTGGGCTATTCATCTAAAACAGAGGATCTTTAAAGATGATAGTGTGGTATGAATTGATAAGGAATGAAGGTGAATGACAAGGAAACCTCCAAGGTGACCACTTAGGTATCATATCTAGGGACAAGGCATGCCTTAAACACCTATGATCCAACCCCCTAAAAGGCTAACTCTTCAGACAACAAGAAACACTTAAAATTTAAACACAAAGGTGAAGCCTGAGATCAGAGAAAGGCTTTGAACTTTCAATGCTTCGACATTCAACTTAAGGGAACTTAGAAAGGTTTAACAGTTAGAAAAGGACCCTAGTGAGACAGAATCAGTTCTAATCTCCTAGTATCCCAATTCTTTTAATTAAAACCAGTCAAGAACATCGAAGAACAAATTCACAAATTCATACATCAGTTAGCAGTGAATAGCAGCTACTACACTGGTTAAATTACCTTGAATTAGTTCTCAGATAGCACATGTAGTATAAAACATCAAAGATAAGAAGAGAAGGAGCATTAGGGTACCATGCAAGGGTATATCCTAATCCAAATTTCTGATTCTTACCACAGAAATGAAATGTAATGAATTACAGAAGGAAAACAGAGACAAAGGTAGAACACATCACCGCTGCTTTAAATCAGGATCCAAAGAAATGTGCTTTTCATATGAAAGAGCAACACCAGTCATGTACAAAATTTTCCAACATCTTGATATTCAGTCTAAAATCATCTTCCTCAGCCTATCTCACACCTTTACCCACAGAACTATATCTCAAGAGAAACAGCTTACAATTCACAAGTATCCGATCAACAACCAAAAACAACCTTTTCAATGTGTTTTTCTTGAGGTCTTATAGCTGAAAGAGAGGTAGAGGGGGTATATAGAACTTTTAATGAAACATTAAAATAGAGGAAGAAGAGTGGCTCGAGGCCCATTCTGTCTTAATATTCATGCATTCATTTTCAGTACTCTTTGGGTGAAAGAGTGGTCTTCGACAGGCTGATATTAACTTCATAGGTATGTTCTTTGATGTAATTTTCGGCTGTAGTAATCTATAGTACTTCTGGTGATAAGAAAAAGGCAGATAAATGACTTTCAAGTCTACCATACTACATAGCAAATGCTCTGGTAGCATTAGGACTTTCTGTCATGGTGTAGATCTTCTTCGGAACTCGATGTAGAATGAAAAATTGTATGGGAACTTGTCCTTTCACAGAAAGAACCTTCTGCTGATGTGAGACACTGATAATATTGTTTTCTATGCTTTAGGCCTCATTAGGCCTTTTTTTTAATCACTTGGTCCTCAGTCTAGTACATTCACCCTTTAAACACTGAATTAGAGCTTAGAATCTTCACTAACAGGCTTTAAACCTTTTTAATTCTTCACTGATACTCTTTGCCGCTTCTGCGACTATCTCTGTCTGTGAAAATGGAATTTTAATGGTGTTGGATGGTTTTACAGAGTTAAACATTGTTCTTTAATGAAATATTTCATTTCAACACCTTCCCAGGCATTTTCTCTGCAATATCAGGCTCTGAAAATGGCCTTCTCTACACTCTGTGTCACTATGACAGTGACTGTGAGCAATGGCGGTTTCCACCGCCTGTAATCCTGCAAAACACACAAATATGTTAATAAAATCCATGCGGGAGTGGTGTTGGATGCTGTGGAGGATCGTGAGAAGGGCAGCGCAGTAGTGGAAACAGCGGCTGTAGTGGAGAAAATCGTGAAAAATGCGGCTTAATGGTGGAAAACTGATCTGATGAAGTTCTGATGGAGAAATGGCTGTGGACCGTTGAATCAGATCTGGAGGCAGTGATCGACAGTTGTGATTTGCCGGGGGGATTTCCTTTAGAAGGTTAGGCAGTAGAAAGAAACTTTAATGTTATAACATAAAGTTTTGATGTTAGACATAATACAAAGAAAAGTTATGAAAATGTAATGAAATCAGCTTTATATGGTGGGACCGACATGGGCGGAGGGTGATGGATTATGAACCGTTAGATCTCAGGAGGAGATCAATGGTGGAGATCAGTCGATGAAACTCTGTGGTAGCACGATGAAAGAAATGTGAATGGAGAACGCGATGGAATGAGGGCCGTTGATCTGTACAGATCAACGGTCAGAATTGCATGGAGGAATTTTCAAAGGCGGAAGAGGGGAAGTGGTTTTCCTGGGAAAACAATTATTTTCGTGTAGCCAACGCGCGGTTTTGAAAATTTCCCAAAATTACGTGATATGGTCCACCTCCTAACACGTGGCAAAATAAAACTGCCCATATCGCATGAATTTAAACTGTTAAAGCCCAGACAAAGAAAAAACGCGATATGGTTCACAGCCATTGGATCTGGTACCATGAGATCTGACGGTGATGGATGGAGCGTGATACGGACAGTTTCACAATCGGTAATGTGGGGATAGGCCAATGGTGGTTTTAATGTGGGCCGTCCGATCAGTGGAATGAATGGCTAAGATCTGAAGAGGGGAAACAAAAGTGGAGGAGCTGTTTAATGGGCGGGAGGAATCCTGACCGTTGGATCCCAGGGGATCAACGGTGGAGATTTAAAGATGAGGTGGAGGCAGAAGGGTTAAACGAATGAATGGGAGAAAGGTGGACCGTCGGATCAAGCAGGATGGATGGATGTGATCCAATCGCAATCAGAGAAGGCAAGGGCCAAATTCTCTGATGGAATGATGTTGCGATTGCATATGGACCGTTGGATTGATAGAAGATCGACGGCCATGATTGGATCGAGGACAACCATTCGGGGAATACGGGGTGGAGTGAGGAAAAATCTTGGTTCTTGTGGATTCAACAGCCAGGATTGAATCGGAGATCGGCCAATCGGGGAAGACAGAGGGTGGTGCTTTAAAATCTTCTGATGCGCGATTGTGAGATTGGCGCTTGACCGTCGAATCATTTACAGATCAACGGTGGAGATAGCCATCGGAGGGAAACAAAGGAATGAGGTGGGGCACGATGATATAAGCGCGGACCATTAGATCTTATATAGATCAATGATGAATATTGCACCCTCATTCCATAGACAAAAAAATTCTCGCATTGGAACTTTTCTGTTAACAAAGGAAAAAGCGCCCTGACCATCCTTCCGATGCGATAAGCACTCAAGGGCTTAGCGCCTAGATTGGCGCTGGGTTTCATGGAGGGGAAGTGGTTAGGGGCTGGGCCAAAAGGGGCTAAGCTTGTTATATGATAAAAAGTGGGTTTTTAGGCCTAGAAATAGTGTTTTTAAGGCTAAACAGTGGTTCTGATAGGAAGAAAGAGGGATTTAAAAATCAAATGAAGGGACTTCACTTGGGTTTTAAAGGGGAATCGATGGTTTAGAAGACTTAGGAAAGGATTTTGGGGGTTCAAGGGGAAACTTTGAGAAGGGAAAAAAAGGGTTAAAATTGGGAATTTTGCAGGGATACAAAGGGGGAAATGGAGGCCTTTTCTGAGCATAGATTTTCCACAGACAGTGAGGATTTCTTGATGGAAACAACAGTGAAGATCTTATCAAAGGAAAAGGGCACATAGAGGCTTCAAGGATGAGAGATTTTCAGAGGAAATGTATCTCTTGAAGGCTCAAGAAAATATTTAGCCACCTGTTTGCTTGAAAAAAAAATTATAGGTGTCTAACATGACCCTCATTTATTGCCCACATGTGCGAACCCTTTTTATATAGAAGGGTCGCATAGGTCGCATTCAACTTGTGCGACGGAGAAATAAAATGCCTCTGACAAGCCAGCTGGAGCATGTTTTTCCCCGGTAAGTTGCCTAATCCTCCTACTGTTTCCTACCTAGATTAATTGTTACTATTTCTTCACCTTGCCCCTAGCCTATTTTAGCCCTGTTATGCCTTTGATCAAGCTCCCTAGAAATCATTCCACAAGCTTGCCTACCTCCCTCAGGACATTTACCCATTCATGTCCTTATATTTCTTTCTGCAAGCTTATCTACCCCCTACCTGCCTCAGGGACCTCACCTCACTCACCAAGGAAGAATTCTATGACCTGGTCGATGCTCTTATGATCGCCGTGTGTGTTTTTTAACCATTTTTTCGCCGCACGTCCGCCAAGCCCTAGAGCAACCCCATGACCCCGCGACTCCATGACCTCACAAACTGGAGACCTCGGTCGGTAAGTCGCAGGGTCGCTAGGTCGCGTATCCATAAAAGTTCAGAGTGACGCGACTTCTCAACTCAGTGACCTTGCGACCCAGTCGCCGGTCGCTAAGTCACCAGGTCTCACTTTCGTAAAGATCTAAACCAGCGCGAGTCAACAATTCAGTGGCCTTGCGACCTAGTCGCAAGTTGCCAAGTTGCTAGGTCTCTGTTTTGTGAAAGTTTAAACCAACGCGACCTAGCGAACCAGCAACCAAGTCACAAGGTCTCCAGGTCGCAAGTTTACCCATTTCCTTGAAAATAGTCGAGAAGAGGTAGGAGTAGCCCAAATATTTATAAATATGGCATCTGTCTTATTGTGGGATTGTTTTATGAATATATTAGGGAACCTCGAAGTCGAGCTAGAGTGCGTATCCATCTTGTCGGCCTCAAGTGATATGGAGCCTCCAGTAGTTCGCAAAAGGAACAAAAGCCCTAAGATAGAAATCTCAAAGGAGGAAATACCTATTTCTCTTCCCCTTATCTATGGAGACAAATACTGCACTTTCAGCAAAGGGGACAGTATGACTTGGTATCAGGTGTACCAATAATTTACAAAGACTGAATTTCTAGAGGACCTCCCAAACCGGCAGGTGTATGTGCAGGTTAAAAGATGCAATCTCCATTATGCAGGTGCCCATCTGCCTATATTCCCATGTGCAGAGCTAATCGATTGGATCCTGCAAAGGGTTAACCCCAAGATCTGGGTTATTTGGGATCATGCCGGGAAGACATTCGCAAACCTAAAGGGGCACGATGCAGAATTCTATTATGCACTTCCCGCCCGAGAATAGACCTTCAACAATGAGTGGGCCACCACTCATGCATTCCCCATTTCCGAGACCTTAAAAGGGTGGTGGGAAGACCTAGAAAATTTTTGGCTCAGTAAGGCCCATGAATATCATACGGCAAGTCTTAAGAAAGTCTACAAGCTCGTAGCTGCAATGTTATGTAGGATGTATGGCCGTCCAGATGCAGCCACTTTCAATGGTGCTTGGGTTTCTCTGATGTATGTTGTTACTTTGTACGGCACCCGCTTCAACTGGGACAACTTGATAGTGGCAGCCCTTAGATCAAACATATCTGTGGCACTAGCATCTGATGAAGGGTATTCATCAGAACTTTACATGGCATTCTACCTTTTAGATGTGATATGCGCAAGATGCCATTTTGAGGGTTGGGCACACAACTGGGATCCGAAAAACAGCAGTCCAATTCACAAATATTTAATGGTGTTCTGTGATTCTATATATAAGCAAGATAAGGAGTCAATCACACACAGCTTCATCCCAGCTCTCTATGGGAAGCTATTTGGAAAAGACACCACATGCATGTCCAGGGAGCCATGGAGATGATAACTCGAGTAGCCCACCAGTTCCCTGACATGGATGGTACTTTCATCCGAGTTTTCGGGTCATTCAAGGCTTCTCACGCACTGCCCCAGTTTGTAACCGACAAACGCCTCCTCCAAGAAACATGTTACCAGATGTCGGGGGGTTTCTCAAAAGTTCTCACTAAGGGCAAGAAGAAGCCATGGCCCACTCTTCCACTCACTATCGATGCGTACATCGTGAAGGATTTTAGGGAAGTAGAGGCAGAGGTCGAGCAAGTTAGAGGATTTTGTCTACCTCCCTTGGCACATTGGACGTATGATCCTGAGAGAATCATCCCTGCCCACTGCAAGCGGGCCAAATTCAAATGGAGTTACCAACATACTGATTGCCCAGCTGAAGATAGATTCAGGAACTGGTACAACAAAGACAGAGAGGCCGCTCTAGAGGAATCAACTAATCAGGAAGATCAGGATAACCAGACTTTAGAAGAAAGAATCCATACGCTGGGAGGAGCATCATCCTCCAAAGCCAAGAATCCAAGGACCGGTACAAGTCATAACTCTTCCACCCAGTAAAGGGAAAAAGAGGCTAAAGCTCAACAAGAAGCCGAGGAAAAGGCAAAGGAATAGGAGGAAAAATGAAAGAAGCAACTGAAATAAGAACAAAGAAAGAAGCGGGCAGAGGAAAACCACAAGAAAAAGGAAGAGGAACAACAGAATAAAGAAGAGGAAGAAAAGGCAGAAGGTGAGCACCAGCTAAAAATAAAACAGGATAAGGTGGAAGTTGAGCGCCAGCTAAAAGAAGATCAAGCTAGAGCATAAGCTGAGCACTGACTAAAGGAAGAACAAGACAAGAAGATGCAAAGTTCCAGCTAAAAGGAGAACAAGATAGAGCAGGAACAGAGCAAAAGAGGAGAGAGGAATAAAGTTGGAAGTCAAAGGAAGATTCCTCCAAACGAATCGAAGGAAGTAAGACACCTCCTCCAGAGACAGAGAAGAAAATGGAGTTGCCACACATCGAGGTACCCCAAACAACTCCTGCAACCAATGTGCACTTTTCCCTCTTGGAATTGGGTACCTCTAAGGATCTAGATGAGGGAGTGCTTGATCTTAGAAGACTTACCCATGCTCAATTCACACACAAGATCAGGCAGGAAAAGAGAAGATGTTTGACATAGGACCCTATTTCACCCCTTACAGTCACTATAGAGAAGGATATAGTCTTGGACACTAGGACCAATCCGGTTATGATCGCATCAGTCGGTACCGCTTTTGCAGCAGCTACCGAGGAGAATGTAAGCATAATGAGCTGAGAAATTATGTCCCTGCAGAATAGACTACAAGCCTCTGAACGAAATACAGCTAAATCAGAGAAGGAAAAGAAGGCGCTACAAGAAGAGTTCTGACAGCTTCAGGTTAGGAATACCCCTACCAATGAAATATCACTCACTATTCAGGGAGAGCTGGTCACTTTAGAGGCCACCATGAAATAGGTATATGAAGAAATTTTCATGATAAAACAAACCATTGCGCCACTACTGAAGTCACATGCAGAAACCAAGAGGAGGAACACACAACTAAGGGAAGCCTCTACTGCCCTGGACAGAATACTGGAGTGGTCTAATAGGTATCCACAAGCTCCTGCCACTTTTCCTAGAAAAGATTCGATTTCCACCCAGAATGACAAGGTTCGAATCTGGATAAAGGTACAATCCAAGGAGAAACTCATCAAGGATTTGGAGAAAGTAATGTCTGCATATGAACATCTGATTAGTAGCATTGAATCAATGGTCAAAGTACACCACATTCTGTCTCTGGGTGCACTGGGTGAAGAGAAAACATGGGAATAAGTCTCCAAATATATCCAAGCATTTCTACAACCCATAAGGCACATAGTCGCCTCTCAAGACCTATCGGCATCATAGGAAAACCTGGTTCAATTCATCGTGACACTGATCTGAATCTACACCAAACTGGCCTCCCTGGAAAATCATATCACGATCAAGAGGGAAACTTTTATTCCAAATTCTCTCGAATGTTTTCACAGGTTGAGAGAGGATATGCCTCAGGTCTCCCCAGTAGCTGCAGATTATCGGGCATGGTAGAGTTATCTTAAAGAACAGTAGCAGGTAGATGTCCCTGACCTCGCAATCACCCAACTACTCCCATTACCAAGTCACATATTGTAGCAACAACCAAAAGTTCATAGGTAGCAATAGCCAACGGGTCGCAGGTCGTAGTTATAGCCAAGGTCACAAGTCACAGATTCCATCAGGCCGCAAAGCATCTCAACGGTCAGGAAGGCGAAAGGTCATGGATACCCAAGGTTCAATTTTGTCCTATAAATACCCCCTTCGGGGAGTTGTAAAGTATCTTTTTTTTGGGACTCCAAAGGAGCAAAGAGAATTGTATAGCATTGAATGCACTTTTCTATGAATGAATACAAGCACTTGTTTTGATTCCACTCTTGGATCCGATGAGCATTAATGTGTTAACACTGTGAATATTTTGTCTCATGTATCTGATATCTTTCTGATTAAGTAATCCACCTTTTCTTCTTATATCATTTATACATTTCAGCTCACTAAACGTGTTAATGATGTTAGGTTGTTTATTTAGAAAATGTTATCAACTCCATTCCTGACATTTATCTCATCTCTTGAGACCACTTAAGGAAGTGAAGGGTGATCTTACCATAAAGAATTGTTCCTTCTGTGGTTTGAATAGCTTTTACAAACGTGACCGTAATGATGTGCTACTAACAACATTTCCTTTGGCTGCATGCTTTAACTCATCTTGCTATTCATAGTGTTTTATGTTCATTAAGACTCATCAACCATTTTCCTTGTACCATCCGGATAATCATGTGTTCACAGGTCTGCAGGGCTCATTTGTGTCTGAGAAAAGGAGTATTTAGTGGTAGTCAGACCCACACCCCGGACGGGATCCCTATCACAAACGGTTTAGAGTTTAATTGGGACTTTTTACTGGGGAGATCCCTTACTGTTGGCCGGAAATATTTTCCCGTCAACACATTCCTAGAATGCAATTAAATTGAGAATCATTTGTTTCGAATTGATTTTCGACAATGAAAAACTAGCTACTATGGATAGAGAAATCATATTGTATGCAATCAACAATGAACACATCTATATGCAATTTTTCCCTAAACTATTCTTTAAGAAGTGCTCACAATCCCTATATGCAAATGCATGTTTTTCTTTTCTGTTTCCTTTAATTTTAGATGAACAAAAAATAAACTAATGCACAAACAATCACTCAAAACTTTCAAGAGAAACGAAGAATGAAATGAAAAATCCTCTTTTCAAAAATAATGAATAGATTAAATGTAAAATTTAACTTTGGAACTATTCAACAATGATAAAGAAAACACAAAGAAACATTGATCAAACAAATCCAACGTGAGGCAAGAAGAGTAAAGGAATATTGGTCTCTAGAGGCAATCAATCACTTAAAACTTCAGCAAGTAGACACTGACATGAATTGGAAAAAGACAAAATAGATAGATTTTTTTTTGTCACAGGGGAAACACACCCTTGAATGGGAGACAGTGCATTGCAGAGTACTGTCCCTAAGCCAGTAGTGCTATGCAGAGCATTGTGTCAAGACCAACAGTGCGTTGGTGCTAGAGGACTCTCTGAAAAAGAAAGAAAACACACTACTTTTGCTAAGACACATTCAAATGACTAAAAATAAGCAGGTAAAGTCTACTAGATGTTGATGGACAAGGAAAAAACCACCAGGAATGATCCGTCATCCCCAGTATGGTCACCAATTTGTTTCATGGAAATACAAACCTACGGATAAGTATGCTTTCCCTAAGTGTGGTGGCTCACTTAGAACAACAAAAAGAAAGATATTTGACCTTTTCCTTAAAATGAATAGATAAAGGGACAAAAACCTACTTGTAATATGTTCACTTTTCCTTGCCTCCCTCCGTTTCTTTCGTTGCTCTCAATCCAACTTAACTTGCTTGATTGATACCTACCATGGAAAATAGAAGACATAAAACAACATAATGGCAATACGATCTATTCAAGTTAAACAAATTGAATCGATTAAACTCATTAATAGACATATAACATCATTGACACATGCATTAGGAAAGGAACAAATGTATTTATTATGAAGTAGAAGGAAGAGTACAACCAATTGATCGATTTGTTGTCACTCATCCAGCTTGAGTCCCATGCTCATCACATCCAGCATAAAAAATCTAGCATCATCATAGTACAAGCACAATACCTTCAAGAGTTGATATCTCACCAGCATAACTCCACTTAACAAAAATTCTTTCTCTCCTGTGCACTATATTCAATGCTCTATTTATAAGTAGATGAGGGCGGTTTGACATAAATGAATCATTGAATGGTTTTCCTAAAAATGGATGAAGAGGTTTCCTTGTTCATGGGAATAGGAGGATAAGAGGTTTAATGACTTCATGGGTTCCAAAGTCAAGGCTATTAGATGAGGTGAAAGCTATAAAAACTTCTAGAAGTCACTAGAAGTTGGGAATATTCCCGGAATCCAATGAACAATTCACTCCCAGACGACCAACACACTCCAAAGTGGGCCTAGATCCTCTGCAATGCAGCCTTGCATGGGAGTAGATTCTCTACAAAGAAGTAGCAACTATCTAGGGGTGTGCTGATGGCTCAATGGGGCACTTCAACTGGCATCTAAGCAGTGAAAGTTTCATGAAGGAAGACCACCAATAGGATGACCAATTTAGGGAATGTAGCAACTAATTTAGAGTATAATAGACCCTAATTAATATTGATATGTGTTTTGGGATGATGTCCAAATCGACCTATAACACCTATATTATCTTGTTTTTTAATTCTATGTTTGCATTTGAATATTCATTTTTAATGTCCTAAGGAAATTGTCCCTTTGTAACCAATTCAGGAGAAAAAGGATGAAGGAAAAGATGGAAAAAGTTCAAAAGGGGGACAATTTCAAAACCTAGCACTAGAAAAAAGAACAAATGTGAAACTGATCAATGTTGGAATGAGGAATTTTGGAGACTCCTAGCACTGGAAAAGGGTATAATTGCAAAATCAATGGTACCATAAAATAGCCTAATTGCAAATCCTACTGCTAGAAAGAAGTCTAATAGACAAAATAAACACTAGAATTAAGAGAAATTAGGAAGCCTATCACTACAGAAGGGAACATTTGGAATTCCTAGCACTGGAAAAGGAAACAAGGAGGAATCTTAGCACTATAAAACAAGTTATATGAGAAACAATATAGCACTGGAAATTTAAAAAGTGAAAAATCTAGTGTTATGAAAAGGACAATTTAAAAGGTTAGTGCTAGGAATGAAGGAAATTGGAAAACCAAGTGCTACGAGGGAAGGGAAAATGAAATCCTAGTAGTAGAAACTTGAAAAATTGAGAAACATAGCGCATCAATGAGGAGAGGAGGTGTTGGGGTTCCAGTGTTTTAGCCAGATTGGCAAGACCAAAAGATCGGACAACATCAAAACCACTTTGGGATCCTAGGATCTAGCCCTCCTGGATCCGGAGAGAGATCTCTCCATAAAGAAAAGAATAATATATCTTTGAAGTTCAAAATGAGGTATTAGGCTAGGTATGAAGCACAAGGGGTTTTAAATGATTTGGTTGTTGGGTTGGAGATCATTAACTGAGAAGGTTATGTGGGGTGAAAGGAACAAAGTAGTAGGACGTTTCGGCGAAAGAGGATAGGTCAAGAAAGTGTCTATCCATTGGGCTATGGAGTCATGAAAGGGGATTACTTGCATAACAACTAACCAAGGCTTTCCATAGGGCAAGTCATCTATACTAAAGGATCTTTCAGATATATGGTGGAATGGAACATCAGGGAGTGAAGTGAAAGAAGGAAAGAAACCTAGGTGCAGTCTGTAGATCAGGGAAGGACTTTTAACCTATGGAGGGGTGAATGTAGAGAAGCGATGGGCAGAGAATGGAGTTAGTGCTAGCCGTTAGATCTACATAGATCAATGGTGGAGAATGAAGCGGGGGTCTATTAGAACAAAAGACCTCGCATCGGAGGATTTCAAGCTAACAAAGGAAAGGGCGCACATTGTAAGTTGTGATTGCGATTAGCGCCCAGGGCTTTAGCGCTTGGTCCTGGGCGTTGGTCATATGTGGGGAAGTGGTTAAGGGGCTGGCCGAAAGGGGCTTCAGCCTCTAATGTAAAAAAAGGGATTTTTGGCTTAAATTAAGTGCTTTTTAAGGCCAAAAGGAGGGTTCTGATAGAGGGAATAAGGGGTTTTTAGGCCAGTAAAAGGATATTATAAGGCTTAAATAGGGTTTTGGGGAGATTTAGGGGTTAATAAAGGAATTAGTTGGGGATTTGAAAGGGGAAAAAGGCGGTGAAAACAGAGGCTTTGTGGGAATGAAATAAGGGGAAATGGAGAATTTTTGAAGCATTCTTCTTCTCAAAACAGTAGGACTTTTTGATGGAATCAGCAATGAAGATTGTTCAAAGGGAAAAAGAGACAAGGAGGCTTCAAGAATAATAGGTTTTTAGAGGAAATGTATTTCTTGAAGGCTCAAAAACAATTTAGCCACCTGTTTGCTTGTCAAAAAATTCATAGGTGGCTAACAGTGGCTCTAGATGAGGATGGCATCTTCTTGAAGGTGCCAAGAAGCTCAAAAAATACTCTTTGGGAGGTAGGCCAGATGCCTGGCATTGACACATCCCTTTTTCTTTGATTCAGCTGCCACAAACCATGAAGACATCATATCAGCAGTAATATTCTCTCAATCAACTACCTGGCCATACTATTGTCCTAACATTTTTTCTTCTGGGTGCATTTGGACTTGCAGACCCTTTTACATCATCAATTTTTATAAACAGGAAAATAAACCTATTCTACTTCTACCCTTATTACTCCATGAGACCAGATTAAACTGTTGGCCTCATATTTTCTCTACCTAAACTAATATCTACTAGGATTAAACTATCTAGCAAATTTCTTCTCTACATTCTAAGACAGAAATTGAAACATTGTCAAGCTAGGATTAGACTGTCTAGCTTGTTGTGGGCCATGGCATGGGGACAAAACTACTCATGGACTGACACTCTGCAGAAATTAAAAAACAATTGACTAATGCTCACAGACTGAGCTTTATTGAGATTTCCTACCTACCCTACTCTACTTGGAATATGTACATTAAAAGCTTATAAACCTTCTCTTCCAATGCATCCAATCCATCAAATGATCCCATGACTAGTCTTTTCTGCTCATCTCTTTGAGCATGCTGGATAGGCAGGGCCACTCCCATTCTCTTAGTTTTTTAACAGCAACTTTAAAAAAATTTCTTGTTGTCTGCAACATGCTGCTCAACAAGACCTTTGATCCTTCTTCAAATGTTTGCAGAAAATGAACATAAGGATCATGAAATGATATCTGGTTGTGAATATTTGGCAAGCAGGCTTCAACAAGGATTACTTCCTCTTCCACTGGATCAAGAACAAGACTCTCTTGAGAAAGAGAATCTCCCTCATATTCTTCATCATCCGAACTGGAGGACTCATCATATATTGTAGCTGTGTCCTCTTGGAGCTTTGGCATGTTCTGATCTGGTGGGCTGAGCTCTGTGAAAAGATCACTGCATTTTTGGGCAGATGTTTTCTCTATCGCTTCCTCTTCTTCAAGAGAAGGCTCCCTGATTTCAATCTGCTCAAAAATATCTTCATTTTTTTCCTCCTCATCCTCTGAAATGAAGGACTGCTGACTTCCAATATCATGAAAATTATTACTGATGATTTGAGATGTAACAAAGTGAAGATTCAGTGAATCTTCATCTAATACCAGACTCTCATAACTTTCCTCATCAATATCATAGATAGGCTGACTTGGCACATTGCATCTCTGAAGTTGCTGGTCCTGGTCTTCTTCCCATGAATCTACTGAAGATGGTTCTGCATGATCAGCTTCTATTTGGAGACAGTCATCATTAGATAGATCATAACTAGGGAAATCATAATTGTAAGAAATGTCACCAATCGGACCTACTAGATTGCCAGCAATTCTCTCTACGTTCTGATTCACAGAGGAGTTTTCTAGATCTGCGTAATCAAACGCATTAGATGAATGAGCAAGAGTGTCTGTTCTATAAAAGACATCAGAGGTGGACTGCTGTCTATTGATGATCTAAAATATTTCCTCTTCTGTCAAGGGGGAGGATTTTCTGATGTTCCTTTGAGAAGAAGTGCAACAGCTCTCTATTTCTTGTATTAGCTGATTTGGAGGCCGAATGTCTTCTTGTGCCTCTTCTGTGGAATCTTCATCTGTGCTAGCAGGGAAACTTTGAGTATTTTCTGATGTTTCCTGATCCTTTTCTGTTTCAAACACTCCCTCATGATCAAGGTGATATTCAGTTAGAATACGAGGCTTATGGGTAGTCTCTTCTTCCACATCAGATTCTGCATCTTCTATGTGGTCTCTTGTTTCCTCAAAGCAACGTTCCCTATTAGCTTTCGCCATTAGGTCATGATGTTCTCTAGTCAGCATAGAAAAAGACATGGGTAGGCAATCGGACAGTTCTTGATCACCTTCCTCTTCATCTTCTATAGACTCTTGAGCATCATACATGTCTTGCTCATGGTCTAGGTCTTGAGTTTGTTCTTGTTCTGGAAAAGGCATGAGCTGCTCTGGATAATCAACATTTGCATTTAAATTGGCCTCATACACCTTCACCATTATTTCACCAAAAATGTTTACCACTGTTGTGAGTCTGTCTGAAAAAGCATCTAGCTTTGCCTCTCTGTCCATGTTTGGATCTAAGTTTGTAAGAAGAGGTCACTGTATCTTCTCAACCAATTCAGGGTCTTCTACTAGTGGAGTCATTTAGTCTGCTAGGAGTTATGGAATGTGGAGTCACCAGGTGGATGAATTTGACTATTTGAAGAAGGATGCTATCCACCATTAGCAATAAAAACCAATCTAAAACCAGAGGTTTGATTTGTTCCCCAGTCGAGTCACCATTATGTTGGGACTCAGCTGGCTAACACACCAAAACTCTGGGAACAAGGGATTCTTCTGAAATATAAAAGATCTTCAGGAGGAAAAGGACTTTAGAACTTCCCCAGTATGGTCACCATTATGTTGGGGTTCCAGTGTTTTGGCAGATTGGTAGGACCAAAAGACCGGACAACATCAAAACCACTTTGGGATCCTAGGAACTAGCCCTCCTGGATCCAGAGAGAGATCTCTCCATAAAGCAAAGAATAATATATCTTTGAAGTTCAAAATGAGGTATTAGGCTAGGTATGAAGCACAAGGGGTTTTAAATGATTTGGTTGTTGGGTTGGAGATCATTAACTGAGAAGGTTATGTGGGGTGAAAGGAACAAAGTAGCAGGACGTTTCGGCGAAAGAGGATAGGTCAAGAAGTGTCTATCCATTGGGCTATGGAGTCATGAAAGGGGATTACTTGCATAACAACTAACCAAGGCTTTCCATAGGGCAAGTCATCTATACTAAAGGATCTTTCAGATAGATGGTGGAATGGAACATTAGGGAGTGAAGTGAAAGAAGGAAAGAAACCCAGGTGCAGTCTGTAGATCAGGGAAGGACTTTTAACCTATCCTACTTTGACATACTCAAAGGCAACTTTCAATGAAAACACATGGGCAACTTAAGATCAGGTCAGAGGTCATTTAACTCCAGGCTTGCTTTCAGCATAATCCAAAGGAAAAACAGTTAAGATTTAAACATAGAACTAGGCCTAAGATCACAGAAGGGCTTTTAACCTTCAATGCTTTGACACCAGCTCAAAGGGATCTTAGAAAGGCCAATATGTTGGAAAAGGACCCCAGTGGACAGGGCTAACTATGAATCCCCGGTATCCCAATTCTTCCAGCTTAAACCCTACAAGAACATCTAAGCAACAAACCTTGAATTCACACATCAGTAAGCATGGGCTAGACCAACATATTTAACTAGTTAAATTACATGAATTTTCTCTTGGATTCACTATCAGCAGAAAACATCAAAGACAAGAAGAGCAGTGGGCATTAGGGTACCATGCAGGGGTATATCCTAAGCCTGATTTACTGATTCTTATCAGAGAATATATGGACAATATGATTAAAATGAAATAAGTAAGGAAACATCACCCGTAGTAATAGACCAGGATCCTGTGAAATTTGCTTGTTCAATTGATGTGCAAAACCAGTCACATACTTTGAGCTCAATGGCTGATTACAATCCAAAATTCTCCTCCCAGCCTACTAAATCATAAACTACTCAGCTACTTCCCCCAACAACTGTTCTAACAGTCGAATGAATCCCTACAACTAACAACAACCACCTTTTCAATGAATTTTACAGGGGTTCTTATAGGAGAATGAGCAACTGTGGTAGTAGATGTAAATTTAATTAACTCATTAAGACAGAGTGGAGGAAGTGTTCGAGCCCACTCTGCTTAAAGGCTCTGTATTGACATATTGGTACTCTTTAGGCTGTTCGAATTCCATTATCAGGTTAACATTAACCTCAGATGTATTCTTTGAAGTCCTCTCTGACTGTATGGTACTCTGTTCTATCTTCTGAAACAAGTAAGGTGACTGAAGGTCTTCTAGTTTTCCATGCTTCCATAACTACTGTTCTGACAGGTTAGAAGCTTCTGTCAGTGAAATATCTTTAAGGGCTCGAGGAGGCATGGAGCACGCTGTCGAAAGGTGTCCTTTATGAGAAAATACGTCCTGCTATTATTAAAACACAGATATGGCTTGTTTCATGTGTCTTGGTCTTCATTAAGCCTTTTAATCCTCTTCATGATCTTCGAACTGTGTCTTTGTCCTTTAATCATGGGATTAAAGCGTTAAATCTTCAATAACAAGCTTAAATCCATTTAATCTTCTCTGCTAATACACTTTGCCTCTTCAGCGATGATCCTTCTGTGCTCTGAGTCACAGTGACTGTGACTGTGGAGACAGAGTGAATTTACCACTCTATAATCCCTGCAAAACATGATAAATCTGTTACAAAATCCAAGAGAGTGGTGGAGGAATGTTGTGGAGGCCTGTGGAATGGTGGCGAAATGATGAATGCAGGTGAAAACGGGCGAAAAAGCATTACAGAATGGTGGAGGGGTGACCTGATGAAGGTTTGGTGTAATAAGGGTCACAGACAGTCCGATCAGATATGGAAATGGTGATCAACGGCCAAGATCTATGAATGGAGATGTTAACAGTAGGTTGGGCGAAGAAATAACACTTTAGTGTTAAGACCCAAAGTTTAGTACTTGGGCGGAATACAAAGGGAAAGGGGAGAAATGAATGAAAGTTGGGTGTTTAATGGTGGGACCCGGAAGGCGGAGGGCGATCGATTGAGGGCCATTAGATCACAAGAGGCGATCAATGGTAGGGATTGTCGAATGAACTCTTTGGAAGGCCAAATGAAGAAGATATATGGTGGAGACGCGATGCAATCCGAGCCGTAGATCTAATCAAATGGACGGCTGAGATTGATGACGGAGCTTTAGGGGCAAAGTGAGTAAAGGCGGTTTAAATGGAAAAACCGCCGATGTCACGCTGCAACAGAATGGTTTTGAAATCCGCCCGAAAAAACGCGATATGTGTCACTGCGTGACGCATGGCAGAATAAAACCGCTTATATCATGCAATTTTGAAGCGTTAAAGTTTGGATGCCAAAATAACGCGATATGCAGGTTGACCATTGGATGTGGAGCGAAAAGATCGAACGGCGGAGGATGGAGTGTGATAAGCAAAAGTGCACGGTCGCTTAGGCAGTGAAAAGTCAAAGGCGGGTTTGATCCTAGTCGTCAGATCTGAGATACAGGCGGTCAAGATTAAAAGGGGGAGCGGAAGGCAAAAGGGGTAAATAAATGGGCAGGATGAACGAGAGATGTTGGATCTAAAGAGATCAACGGTGGGGATTCAATTGCAATCGGAGGAGACAGGGGGCCAAAACTCTTGAGTTTTGAGCTGCGATTACACCAGGGCCGTTGGATTGGCGGAAGGATCAACGATGGAGATTGATCGGAAGGGGAGAAAGACGGGGGCAAACAAGTGGAGTGTGGGGTAATCTGGACCATTGGATCATGCAAGATGGACGACTCAGATCAAATCGGGGCTCGCCAATCGACGGAGGTCAAATGTAATGGGATTGGGCGCTTTGTGATTCGCGATTATGCGATAGCCATTGGATCAGAATGATAGATCAACGGTCTACATGTAATTGGAGGGGTAAATGTAGAGAAGCGATGGGCGGAGAATGGCATTAGCGCTAGCCGTTAGATCTACATAGATCAACGGTGGAGAATGTAGTGGAGGTCTATTAGAACAAAAGACCTCGCATCGGAGGATTTCAAGCTAACAAAGGAAAGGGCGCACATTGTAAGTTGCGATTGCGATTAGCGCCCAGGGCTTTAGCGCTTGGTCCTGGGTGCGGGTCATAAATGGGGAAGTGGTTAAGGGGTTGGCCAAAAGGGGCTTCAGCCTCTAATGTAAAAAAAGGGATTTTTGGCTTAAATTAAGTTCTTTTTAAGGCCAAAAGGAGGGTTCTGGTAGAGGGAATAAGGGGTTTTTAGGCCAGTCAAAGGATATTATAAGGCTTAAACAGGGTTTTGGGGAGATTTAGGGTTTAATGAAGGAATTAGTCGGGGTTTTGAAAGGGGAAAAAGGCGGTGAAAACAAAGGCTTTGTGGGAATGAAATAAGGGGAAATGGAGGTTTTTTGAAGCATTCTTCTTCTCAAAACAGTAGGGCTTTTTGATGGAAACAACAGTGAAGATTTTTCAAAGCGAAAAAGACACAAGGAGGCTTCAAGAATGATATGTTTTCAGAGGAAATGTATTTCTTGAAGGCTCAAAAACAATTTAGCCACCTGTTTGCTTGTCAAAAAATTCATAAGTGGCTAACAGGAGGTTAGCTTTGGAGAGAGAGAGAGATAGAGAGAGAGATCGCTTATGAATGCTAAAACTACCTAGCATAAATATTAATTGCAAACTACCTAGCATAAATATTCATGAACAAACATAAATATTAATTGCAAATTCACTGCCTATAACTCATTATGATATTTTTTCTCAATGCATAGAACAAAAAATGAATATTTTGGAAGATTGTCACTTGTGTAATTGACTATATATTTGAACTAAGTAAAGACCAAGTATCTTATGGCATGTATAAGAAATATAAAGAACAAGTCTCTTACAGTCTAATGGATGATAAATTTGAATAAGTACTTACTAATGGATGATATTCATTTCCGCCTTCAGCACATCCATAAGTTCTACAATGCTTTTTAGCCATTGTTATTAAAAGTCTCCTTAATTTCAAGCCCTTGCACCTTTTACAAGGGAAATAACATTTTCTATCCTTTGAAGCCCCCAATATTGATGCCACATCTCCTTGCCCTAGTCCTTGAGGAATGTTATCTGACATTTTTCCTCACCAAATAGATTTTAGTGATGATTATCAATCAAAATTAACCTCAAAATAGGCCTATAACATTTCAAAAGCATGGGATGTATAAAAAGAATGTGGAACTTGTAAATAGGTATTCGACCCTACATATATATAAACATTTCACAATGGTAAAATGCCATTAATGTCGAAATTTGGCTGTTTTCCGGTGACAAGACAATGATCGTCGAATATGCGACTCTATGTAATTAACTTTGCATAGACAATGATCGTCAAATATGCGAATCTATGTAATTAATGTCGCATAGTAGATGATCATTGAGATTTAAAAAAAAAAAAAAAAACATTAAATGTCTGATGACGATTATGATTTTATCCATTTGTCAGATTCTGCTGTCGGATTTTGACCTGAAATGTGGTAGTGACTATAAGTGAAACATGCGTGAAGAAGAAACACATGAAGAAATGAAAATATGGGAAAATGCATCAAAACTTGATGACAAACTTCACCCACAACGTGTGAGCTACATCTCCGAGCTCCACTCAACTGTGTAGCCACTTCATTAGCTACTCTTTGATCAAGATCTTCCTTGTGGATACAAGGACTGAAATCTCACTCATGTAGAAATTTCTCTCCTACAAAGAGACATTCTCCTTTGACAATACAAAAGGAATGAATTTTGATAAATAAATGGTATAAATTATTTTCCATTTCTCTAAGTTAGAGGGGCTAAAATCTCACATAAAGTGGCAAAAATCTTCTTTGAATCAGATGCTTTGACCCAAGCATATCTGAAAATACATGTTCTCCCTTTTACAAATCTTGAAAGGGGATAATTAACAACAAATGAGACTTACATTGGTTTCCATGCGAAAATTCTCAATCATATGCTTAAAACTTAACAAACACAACACTAGTATGTCCATCTCATTATTTTGCAACCTTTTACTATAAATACAACCGACTTATATAAAGTGCATCTCTATCTCAAACTTCATGCCAAGCATTAATGGCATATGTGGGCTTCATCCATGAGCCCCTAGATCTACTACTCAGATCTATATTTTCTCTACAACAATGTACTCATCTTAAAAAATTGTGAAAAGTCTGTATAAACTTCATATGTTTTTTTCACCATAAGCTCAAGACTCTTCTGAGAATATCTACCTCGTAGACTATGCCAAAAAAACTAAAAATATTCTTGGAATGTTCCCTTGGAATAGTTCCTGAAAATCATGCTCGAACTTGGCGTAGGTCCCCTTGGCTCATACTACCACAACCACATGCCAATTCCTTCATTTGATGCTCCCATGGCTCTATTCCTCTTCATGATTAGACCGTAGGTTCTCACCCTTTAATCGTCGAATGATGGGTTTATATAACAATACACATTTTTTACACCAAATAAAACTTGTTGGCATAGTTGGTTGGAAGTCTTATAATAAGACTATTGGTTGGTGGGGGGATCCCGAGGTTAAACCTGCAGACCCCCCATTCTTGGTGTTACGACATAAACCATTGTTTAAATATTCCATGCCACATTTAACAAACCCATGCACCAATTGTAAATAAAAGTGACCTATCGACCCATATCCGTCGAGGTCAGGGGTGCAATCCCCATATTTAATTGGTAAAATTTCATGGCCAATCGCAGGGTGCCACATGGCACTGGAGAGCCGGTCCATCTCACCTACAAGTACAAGCCACATGGAGGTGTTTAGAGGGTGACACATGGCACCTCTTGGACGGTTCCATGTGGCCTCTTTTGGTGATGCCATGTGGCACCATTAGTGCCCCTTTTTCTTATGTTTTTGTGAAACTTCAGAAGGTCATATCTCCTCATACATAAGTGTTTTGAGGTGTCATTCATGTTGTTGGAATTCTCTCACTGAGATCTATGACTTGGTTCCTTTTTTGCTAAAATTTGAGGACTTTGAATTTTGATCCTTTTTAGATCCTCCTGGATCAAATAAATACACTAATCCTTTTGTATAAGCCCAAGCACCAACCAGGAAATATAATGAGGAAATCGTTAGTCATCAGTATTTTTCACTATCTTTAGATGACTATAGATTGATGGCAGCCTTCTGAAAACAATATTCATTGAAACATTATGTGTTTTCAGAAAACTCACTGCCTTCATTATCTTCATAAAACCTTTTTCCCTATTCCTTAGTTGGTCTCCTCAAAGCCACCCTGTTACTCTTAGAAAAATCATTATAGGCCTGTACCTCTCATTTTCATCCCTCTTTCCTACCTAAGACCTCTTTTCCCCCATTTTCCCAAGTCAATAAACTCCATCCTCCCTCTAGGGTGTCATGTTGCTGACTCATTACCATGTCCCTTTGGGCATAATAACCTATAACAATACTCTTTTTTCACTTGAAAATCTCCAAGTGAAATTTCAGTCAAAATAAGGTCAAAGGACACTCCCATTAGGTCATTAGGGTTTTACATTTTTTCAAGGTCATCCTTGGATGTTTCAGGCATTGCTTTTCCTTTGCTAGAATCTAGCTTAGATGTAATAGAATGCCAAGACATTGTTATTCAATAAGGACCTAAAATCTCCAAAGAGGATTATCTTCTCAGTTCAAAACCTGCAAATGAGAAAAATGGAAAAAATTTAGCACTTTTGCAAAAGTGTTGGAAGATTTATCAATACAAGGTACTGATGAGGTAGACTATCTACTCCTGAATGAAAAAAATTATAGGAAGGAAAGAGGAAACACTTGGTCTTGAATATGACTAGGGTTATGAATTGGTTAGTCCATTTGAGTGCCAAAGTAGTGATCACTTGTAGAAAATGACATGGAGGAAGCACACAAGGCCAAACATGAAGAAAGTCTATCAAAACAAATTGATGGAATATGGAAAAAGGTGAGGTGAACTGGGAAAAAATGAATGAACTTGAAAGGGCTATAGAGAACTTAGAAGACAAAACTGATGATTGTTGTAAAGAGCTACAAACACCTAGGGTTTTGAAAAGGAGGCCAGAGAAGGTGGAAAAGATGAGTTGAACTTCATGGTGGAAACTACAGAATTTTTTGAAGATGCTACTATGTGATCAAATCCTAAAGTTATCAAAGTGAACCTGACAAGCCTCAATGAGCAAAAGAAAAGCCACCTCAATTATTTCAGCCACCTGCAAGCAAAAGCATCGAGGAATATCAGTGATAAAGGAAAAAAGACTTTAAACATTAGAAAGTGGGTTTTCAAAGTTAAATTAAATATAAAAGTCTATAAAATCCCATTTTACATTTCAAATGAGTCATTGTTGCCTCTCAAAACATCAAGAGCGCTCAGCGAGGAAACATTTTTGAGTTTGCAAGCAGAATTTGGGCAAATTTTATTGGCGCTACACGTTTGGCTTGGCGTTGCACACCTGGGAGTTGGCGCTGCGCCCTTGCCAGTTTTACTCCACACAAATTCTGAAGGTGCTACGTGCCTGGGAGCTAGCACTGCACCCTTGTAAAAGTGATGTGCCCTTTCCAGAAGGACCTTGTGCTCATTTTAATTAGTGCTGCGCGCTCAGAGACTAGCACTGCGCCCTCAACCATTGGCGCTGCGTGCTTAGACAGAAAGGGTTTGTGACTGTTCTATCAACTCAAATCACATCAAACTTCTTCAAATTTCCTCCAAGGTCCTCCACAGCACCCTTGATGGGTAAGTACATGACATGAACCTTGCTTTGAATCCATTTGATCACTTTTAATTGAATGGGAATGAAACCCTTATAAAACCCTAATCAAACCCTAGCTACAAATCGGAAATCACTGTTTCATTCCTATTTCATTCTCCTTGAAGAAAATCAGTCATAAAAAAGGGTAATTACATTTCTTGAGGGTTTTCATTGAGTTACTTTTCCCCTCACTCATTCCCTACACCTACACCCCTTCACTAATTCCCTTCATTTTGCAAAGCTACCATTTCATTCCTTTCCCCTCATCTCATTTCCACTCACACTCTAGGGTTTTATAAACAAAGTCTAAATGTTTGTGGGTGAAGACAGTGGTGGTGAGGCACAAATGCCAAGGATACATGATCATAAGGGAGGAAAGATAAATAGGTTTGAACCCCTCAATACAAGGGAACTCATGGCATCTCCTCTTAATGTTTCTTGCTTTAAACATGTGGGTTGCTTTGAGTTTTGTGAGAAGGTGCAGCAAGTCCAAAATCACTCGGAGCTAACAAGATTATTCATCATCAACCTACATGAAAAAAAGGTCAACCTTGTCGGGGTTACATTTGAGATGTCCATTGATGCCATTGCAACTGCTACAGGGATACCTAGTGTGGGAGAGAAGTGGTTCAAACAAGCAAACCTGAACATGAGTTATTTTGAACCATACCTAAAACCTAGGTATAAAGATCACCAAAAGTCCATCTTCCCTTTTTCTCATCTTCTTGATAGATATGCACCCATGATGAGGATAATAATGAATTATTTCACTTATGAGGGAAGGTTTTCCCGCCTCTACTCATACCATATCCGTCTTCTTATTCATTTCACTAGAGTTAGGATGCTTCATATATAACCATATTATCTTTTCCGTAGCATTGACAAAATGGCCTACATTGTGCAAAAGAGAGATTAAAATCAACAAATGCAGAGCCTATTTCATCATTCACTCATCAAGATGGTGTTTATACATCAGCTACAACATAAAAACATTCTGTGGGAGGCCTTCATTGATAATGAGGTTTTCACTACTCCACCTGGGCACCATTAGCAGGATATCCCTTCCTCATCTCATCCTGCCATTCCTGCTTCTCCATCACATCCCATTGTTCATAAATCACCATCCACTCACCTCCACTCACCTCATATTGATCCTCCCTCATCACCTTTTCACAATCCTTCACCATCATCTCTTGATACCAGAGCCTCAAGCAGTGAAAGAGACATTGAGACAGCTGGAACTGAAATGAATGATATTGTGCCTTTTCCTTTGACCTATCAGAGAGGCCACATGCATGTGTTTGCTTCACTTGAGGTGAAAGGGGCCATGCCTTCTTCATCAGCAAAACAGGTTGATAAAGGAAAGGAAAAGGTTATAGAGCAGGTCATTTTTAAAGAGGAGGATAAAAATGAAACTGAACAAGAGTTTCAGCTGATTGACCTTGAGGATGAGGATGAGGAGAGGATCACCAATATGTTGATCAAGAGCAAGGATGCCAAGATTAGTGAGCTTCAAGCTAATATTAGTAGGGCAAAGAATGTGATTAACTTTTTGAGCTAGAGAATCAGCAGTTGAAGACAAAGCAGGCCATCAATGAGGTCAGGGAAATCAGAGCTCAGAAAGAGGCTAAAAGGGCCAAGGCTTTGCTAGATGAGACCTTGGTCACTTTTGATGATAATAATGGTGAGAAAGAACAGCTTCCTAGACAGAGGCCAAATACCATTGGGCTGAAGAGGGCTTTAGCCCGGAAAAGGGAGAAAGAGGCAGAATTGGTAGAGCATCTCACTATAGGGTCAACTAGAGAAGCCCAATAGAGACACTGACATGTAGAGGAAGATGGCAAGACATTATGCCATGAGAAACAAGATTGCAAGGGCCAAGATCAAACGAGCCCATGAAAATATTCAGGTTATAAATGAGGCAAAAGAGAAGGAAAAACTGAATATTGTTGCTGAGGTGTCCCTCCAAGCCTCCAAATCATGATCAACAAAGAAAATTCCATTTTTGGCACTTTGGTGCAAATTTTGAATTTTTGACAGTTTGGCTTGCAGAAAATTGGGCCAAACGCACAACGCCACTAGTGCTACGCTCTTTTTGGGGGCACTAAAATGACAAAAGGTTAGAATTTTCATGTTCCTCATGCCAAGTACATCAACCTCAGCAAATTTTAGGAGATTTGGAGCAAAACTGGTCCCTCAAAAAGGCCAAAAACCACCTAAAAGTCACCTTTCTGCCTTCTTTTTGGCACTGGCACTGCGCGTTTAGCAGTATTGGGAGAAGTGATTTTTGACAAGGAAAATGGGAACCATTCTAAAATGTGGAATCATATTTGGAAAATAGACTCAGAGACCTTTCCAATTAGCCATCATGAGCTCATTTGGACACTGGGAAGGCCTCCAAAAGTCAGTTGCAAAACAGGTCATTTTCCAGTCTTGGTGCTACGCGTTTGCACTGGCGCTGTGCCCCTGTACCTTAGAGATGCGCCCTTACCAGGAGTTATTGAAAAATATATTTTTAAGCCTTAAAGTCAAACTTTTTCCAAAATTAGCTCAAATAGTTATGTTAGAAGTTATTTTTTTAATAAATGAGTTTTGGATATTTTGCCTTGGGCCTTGCATGGTCACAAAGGTCAAAATGCATTAACTATGTAATGAATGACATTTGAAACCCTACCTAGGGTTTAATTCCTCATTTTGCAGATAAATATTGCATGTATGCTTCATAGTTTTTGTTGGTTGACTGTTGAGCTGAATACCTCATAGAATTTGAGTTGTGAAGAGTTTTTGGCTTTGGAGCTTTGTAACTATTTTGGATTGAATGTTAATGGAGCAAGCACATTCATAGGATTCATGAACTTTGTTAAAGGGTGATGTTGTTTTTATCTTACATTTGTTTCCTTATGTTTTCCATATTGTTCATCTTTTCTCTTGTAATAGAATAGAAAATTTAGGTTAAGATATGTTGTTAGAGGCACCTGAAGTCTGTCTACTTCCATTGCTCACAAGTTTTCCACTGCTGGGTCTGATTGGAGAATTCTTAATTGCTTTCTAATTCCACCTAGCCTGTTGTTTTGATAATGATTTAATAGGAGCCAAACCGAAGAAGTTTATGGTATGCCATGTCCTTTGGTGTAGCTTGAAACACTGTTATTAAGGCCTTTCTTTGAAGTTTACTTATTAGGGTTTGGTTAAAGAAGTTTATGGTTTGCCCTATCCTTTGGCCCATCTTGAATAGTGACTTTGAAGGTCTTTTAAAGTCTGATTGAAGAATTTAGGAGTTCCCTGCTCTTTAATCATCACTTATATGTCATCTTAAATGTTTTCTTTGTCTGAAAGTGAATAGCTAGAGAATTTAGGAGTTCCTTGCTCTCTAGGGTTTGCTGGATTGTTGTCTCAAAGTTTGGTTGATAAAGCTAGGCCAAAGAAGTTTATGGTGTGCCCTGTCCTTTGATTCTTTCTAAAGCATAGTGGTTTTAAAGACTCTTCTTGTTTTAGTATATGTTAAAGGATTCTTAATTTCCCTTTAAACCTACTAAACTCACAACTTAATGTTCAGTTCACACTCACATAACCTATTAAGATCCATTTGGCTCTGTTAACTTGCCCTATGAAACAACCTTGATTTATTGCTGTACTTTTCAAGCCTTTCACAGACCCCATAGCCCAATGGTTTGAATTTCTCTTACTCTATCTGTTCTTCTTGACAACCAACCCAAGCAAACAAAACAAATCAAACAAACCCTATCATTTTAACTAGCCTAAAATCAACATCCTAAATCAATCAAGTCATATATTTTATAAAAATATAGAGAGAGCTCTCTCTGAGTCTAGGAAGGCTAGGTCCTAGGACTCCAAAGTTGGTTTGATGTTACCCTTGTTCATTTGGTCTTGCCAATCTGAAAAATTACAGGGACCTAACAAAAACTAATCCTCTTGAGCAAGGCCAAGCTCCATCCTGGCAATAAAGAGAGGGCACCAATCCTCTTCATGGACTAACATATCCAAATATACTCCAAAATAGGCCCAAAATAGGCTCCAAAACTGCTCCTAAATAAGCTTCAAGATAAGCTCTAAAATAGGCCAAGACCGAGTTAGTTACAGGGCCAAAAACAAAGGCTGACTACGGTTGTAACAGGGTCCAAAAATGAGACAATCATAGGCTAAAAATAGAGTCGCAATAGGGGTTGAATCTGTGGCTCAAACAGGTCGAATTTAGGGTTGCAATATGGGTTGAATCCGAGGCTTACATAGGCTAAAATTAGGGTTTCAACAAGGGTTGAATCTAACGCTTACATAGGCCCGAAATTAGGGTTGCAACAAGGATTGAATCTGATGCTTACATAGGCCCAAAATTAGGGTTGCAACAAGGGTTGAATGTAAGGCCTACATAGGCCGAAATTAGGGATGCATCAGGGGCCAAATCTAAGGTTACACAAGCCGGAATTAGGGTTGAAATAAGGATTGAATCTAAGGCTTTACACAAGCCCGAAATTAGGGTTGTAATAGGGGATGGATCTAAGGCTTAGATAGGTTAAATTATGGCTACAATAAGGGTTGAATTAAAGTGTAACTCAAAGATTTGAACTAGGTCAAATGAGGGTTGAATATTTGTCCCACAAATTCTCCACCAAAATATTGGTTTACATTAGGGGTTGCTTCTAACTTCAAGGCATCCTTAACCATTATTTTGACATCAATGAAAATACCTCAACAATATGGTTGTACTAGTCTTATGTTCATAAATGAAAGATCTTGGCATATTCTCATTTTTTCATCTACATCAATGAATAAAATTTTAAATACTAACTAGGTTGCATCTCTAAATCTGTGTTTATCTTTTCGAATTTACCTAGTATAATTATGGAATTTCCATGCAAATTATTAAATAAAAAATTGCACCATGTAAGTACAAGTTTACATTTTCACATTTACCTAATACAATCAAAATGAAGAATTGTATTAATTATTAAATACTATGACACAAAAATAAAATGCATCATTAAAATTACACTTATCCATCCAAAATTATATTTATACTTTTTCTTAAAAATGAGAATATATATATATATATATATATATATATATATATATATAATCCTTAAAAGCTATATTATATATTAAAATTGTGTGAAAACAATTTTTATTAAATATTTTCAAGTTTACTTGAAAATAACACTTATAAAAGTTATTTGATGAAAGAATTCTATATAATAGATAGTATATTGGTTATATAATAGATAGTGTATTGGTTAAACGCCTTTTAAAAACATTATTTCATTGCACACCATTTGCCCAAATATATGACCCAAAATTTTATTGTAAAGGGCTACGAGCATTTCACACCATTCGAAGCAAAGAGAGTT
Organism: Pinus albicaulis; assembly: GCA_034641835.2. Taxonomy (NCBI): domain Eukaryota; kingdom Viridiplantae; phylum Streptophyta; class Pinopsida; order Pinales; family Pinaceae; genus Pinus; species Pinus albicaulis. Next base: position 69,905 of record JAXQQM020070764.1, read on the forward strand.
TGATAGGAATTTATTTTATATCTTGATTTTTTATAAATTATAATTTTATTATTATTGATTTGGATTCATCTAAATTTTAGATTTTGGTAGGGTTTAGAGGAAGAGCTTTATAGATGAACAAATTTGATTCTTGCTTTTGTAGATTTAAAATTAACATAAGTTTAAGCTGATTTAATTTTTTCTAATAAGCTATTTTTCACAAAAAAATACTATAAATCAATACCACAAATTCTTAATATCTTAAATCAATACTATAAACCAATTTTATTTTATTTTTATAAAATTATTTTCATTATTTTATTTTAATTAATATGAGTGCGTTCTTCTTTTCGAAAATTAACCCACCCCCAAGATATCTGAAAAGATTTGATTATCTTCTGTCAATACTGCACTATCTCGTTTATTCAAACTTCAATCAGAAAAGAAGTGTTTTTGGATTTAATTAATGTGAGTGCGCTCTTCTTTTTTCGGAAAATTAACCGTTTGGCATCATTGTTTGAATGTGTCAGTATCCTTTATTCCAACTTCAAACAGAAAACCACCGAATTAAGCTACCACAATATGTTTAAAATATTTCTCCATTTTGTCTTTGTAGTGGGCCTTGCATATGAGATGGAAAAACTTTGGAAGAATCTTTATGGGTCGTCTTCAATCACATCTAAAATAGAATGTGTCTGTAGAATTGGAAGTCTGAGTGGGTGTCGGTGTTTAAATTAATAACTAGAATAACTAGTGTGATTGTTTGGATTTTTTTAATGATGTTAGAAGTAGAAAAAATTGAATTGAAATTTTAATTTGTGTTATTTAAATTAGTTTTTTTATTGTATATATAAATTTGTTATTCTAAAAAATTACTAAAATACTTCACTAAAATCAGCTAATTTTTTATTAAACTTATTACTAAAATTAGTTAATAACTTTAAAGTCATTTTTTTGGACTGGTTAAATAACTTTATTGAAACTTAATAACTTTAAAGTCTTATTTTATTGGACTTTAAATAACTTTATTGAAACTTAAAAGCCAGATATCAATTTGCTCATACAGAATTATCCCGGGAAATACGGACAGCTGACAGGGTTGACACCATGATAGAGTTTGTTTGCCCCTCTTGCCCCACTCAACTCTCAAAGTCTTTGTTTGCCAAAGAAAATATTTGGCATGTTAAATACGCACAGCTCACACGCTTGTTAAATAAATTAATCTTTTAATTTATTTAAATATTTAATTTTAGACATCCACCCGTACAGAGTAATCCCATGCGAGCTGGTGGCCATTACCATAAAATTACAGAAGAGGTCACAGGCCAACATTATTTTTCTGGCTATAAGCCATTAAATTAAATGTTGGTGGGTTGGCTTAGATTTAAATTTGTTTAAATTTAACGGTGGGTATATATTACTCACCAATCTTTAATGATTTATAGTCTGGAAAATATGTGTTGCTGTCACAACATTGGTAGCATGTTAGAAACACGAACAGGTACAACGCTCCTCTGCCCCCATTCAACTCTCAAAGTCTTTGTTTACCACTTAAGGCGTACAGAGGCTGTAAATTTGTCGAGACTGGCCAAAATTAAAAAATATAAAAGTGTAATAGGAATGTTTAAATTTATTTATTTATTTTGGTGGAAATAGATTCTTTACCATCAAAAACTTCAAAGACAATTATAATTTTCTAAATAAATTTGAAACCAAGATAAACTTCTACCCAACTTAATAATAGGCTCCTCTTTTCCTTTTCTCAACCTATACTCTATAGAGAATCTATTTCTATAGACAAATACTTTATAAGGAATCTATTTTTATTCCAACTCACAACGATTTCACGAACAAAGGATTTGAACAAAATAAAACTTTTCATGGAAAGCAAAAGAATAAGAATAAAGATGGGCTATACCACTGCAATTTGGAAAATTTGCCCTAATTATATAGCACTGTTCCATGAACTCATTTTATTAGTATTCAGAGAATTCTAACTTTACTGAGTATAATAAAATTATTAACAATAAATTAAATAAAGTATATATATATATATATATATATATATATATATTTAGAAAGAACCATTGTCTTTTAAATATATTTATTTATATTTTATAAATAAAATGTAATACTTTTTATAAAAAAATTTAACAATACTATTATCACTGCAATTGAGTAGGATTGATTCTCCATTCCATAAAACAGAATTATAATTAATATAATACTTCAATGTACTAATTAGTAAAACTTAAATTGATTGGATTCTAAACCTCAACACTAATTTGAATTTAGTTATATTTAAACTAAGAGACCAAAATACAGATATTAGCCACTATATAGCACTTGTCTTTAACATTATCCTTATTGATCAAAATTATATTTATGCTTTGTCTTATTTTAATAAAATAAAAATTAAATGAAAATACACATTTATATGTACCTTTATCCTAAATAGATACATTTCTTAGAAAGACTATATTATCCTCTATATAATAGATATTTTTACACAATTTTTATTAAATATTTTCAAGCTTATTTGAATATAACATTCAGGTATATATGGCAGTTGCATAAATATTATTTGATAAAAGAAGTCGATGGAAGAGATATTGTATTGGTTAAATGTCTTTTTAAAAACATTGTTACATTATACTTCATTTACGGTTCAATATATGATATGTTTTTATATAGAGGATTAATTATAAAATTAATTGTAAAGGGTTATAAGCATTTCACATCATTTGAAGCAAGCAGAGTTGGTAGACAATTATTTCATACATCCACCCCTAAATGAAATTTTACAAACTAGCATAGCCATATAAATTAAATCGTTGATAAACATAGATAGTCATCATCTCACCATGGTAAAAATTAAAAATATCATAAAAACTAAATTATAATTTATTTATTATTATTATTAATTATAAAAAATTCCAATGATGATAGGAGAGAGGAGCTCTGCAGGTGCGGTGCTGATTAGGTTTTGGAGGGCCGAAGCTGTTCCCTGTCGCGGCGCTTTGGGTGCTGTCGCGGCGCACTCGCTGGCCGCAGCGCATAGAGCCAGCCTTTGCTGTGTCTTTTTGTTCTGGTGCGGCGCTCACATAAGACGCGGCACACTGGTTGTGCGCGCGGCGCACTGGCTTCCATCACTTGCTGTCTTCCTTGCAACGCGAACCTGTTTCTTTTGATACAAGGAAATGGACCACGCACCTATCTTCTCGCTTGACCTTGCATAACAACTCTTGTTCCTGTGGTCACTGGTCATTCATGGCCCCTCCGGACGGTGCTTTGGAGGGGGCTGATGCTCAAACAGCCTTTTCGGCCCTTGTCAAGTCATTACCTCCTCAACGCCCTCGTCCATCCCTCTCAAAGTTTGTCAAGAAGCTGGATGGACTGCAAGAGGTCGCCTTGCCCCCTGCTCTGCCAAGAATGGCTGCTCTTTCTCTCGCTGAGCGGGGGCTCATTGGGAAATTCATGGGTTTATGGCCATCCCCCAAAACTGTTCAACGTTGGATCGAGAAAAACTGGGTAGACAAAGTCAGTGGCAAAATCTCCATTCGTTTCTGTGGGAAAGGTTACTTCACATTTCATTTTGAAACAAAAGATGACAAGGACTTAATCTTCAGAAACGGTCCTTATTTCATGCAATCCAGGGGGTTGTACTTGAGCAAATGGACTCCAGACTTCAATCCTGAGCTGGATGTCCCTAGCGCTGTCCCGGTCTGGGTCCGGCTTCCGCATCTCCCGCTCCATTGCTGGGGAGACGACTCGGTTCGCGCCATTGGCAATGCTGTGGGGAAGTACATCGATAGGAGTGAACCCAAGGACAATATGCAAGCTTGTGCACGTATCTGCGTTGAAGTTGACCTCGGCAAGGGTCTCCCAGAAGCAATCAAGTTGAAGGTGGATGACTGGACACACATACAGCAACTGGACTACAAACAAATCCCATTTAAATGCAAGGTATGTCACGAATACGGACATTTTGCTAATCGCTACCCCAAATTTGTTAATAATGAAAATGTTCAGGTCGAGAACCAATGGAAACTGTCAAAAGGAAAAAGACTGTTGTTGCCCCGCTAGCAGACGCTCCCTCCAAATCTGCTCCCAAATCTGCTCCCCTCAAACCTAATCCCAATCCTTCTTCCTCGTTGACTCCTCTGCCCTCCCCTCCCATGAAATCCTTAGAGTCCTCTAATCCCTTCTCCTCCATCTCCCTTGACGATGACCCCCCCATCACTCTTCATCCATCTCAGGAGGCTTCCTTGGCTCCTTCTTCCCCTATAAACCCCTCTCCCTCCTTCTCCCATGACCCCCCCCCCTCCAAGATCTACCAGAAGCTCTTGCAAAGAACATGGGGCCAACTTGGACGCTCATAGGAAGCCAGGTCCTGGCAGGAGATCGACCAAACAGCAGAGAGAAGAAAACGCCCAAAAAGACATTTCTATGGGCACTCAAAATCCTATAGAAACCTACATCTTGGGACAAAACAGTAAGGAAGCGGCAAATAAAGACCTGGGAGGGTGAGCAACTCTCCGCACCCCCCTCACTCAATGATGAAAGCCCTAACCTGGAACAGCAGGGGATTAGGGCACCCCTCTAAAATCACAGCCCTGAATGACCTGATAAATCAGGAAAGACCAGGAATATTACTACTACAAGAAACAAAGCAAGGATACCATGAAATGAGAGGTATTATTGACCGCCTCAAGCAATATGAAGGAAGCATTTGCGAAGCTAGGGGAGCTTCAGGGGGAATTGTCACTCTTTGGAACCACACTGCCTGGAAGCACCAAAATGATACAATTAGCCAATTTTGGATTAAAGTTACTCTAGAAAGTCTAACGAGCAACCAAAAAAATTTCATCTACAATGTCTACGCTCCAAACCACTACAGGGACAAAGCACAGTGCTGGAATTCTCTTCAAATTGACATTGATGCAGAAGACAGCAGCAATATCATTCTTGGAGGAGATCTCAATCTCATACTCCAGGCCAATGAAAAGAGGGGCGACTGTTTTACTCATGACAGTAGGAAAATATAATGCAGGACCACAATCTCATAGATGTCGTTCCCAAGAATCGAAGGTTTACTTGGAGCAATCTCAGGCTGGGAAAAGACAACATTATGGAGCGGCTAGACAGATTATTGGTGAATGTCGCCCTCCTTTCCTCCTACTCCACGGCTTACTCTGTTATTCTTCCATTTTCAACATCCGATCATTATCCCACAGTGCTCGTGCTTGAAGCTCACAGTACACTTGGTCCCATCCCTTTTAAGTACAACCCTCTATGGAGCAATTTACCCATTGTCAACCAGATTGTCAAACACACTTGGAGCCAGCACATTGAAGGATCTCCAGGGTTCATTTGGGAAAGAAAACTAAAAAGGACTAAAATTTCTTTAAAAGACTGGGCACGAAACCACTATAAGGAGCCGGAAAAAATCAAAACAGAGATCAAAAACAGTTTGAAGCAAGTTCACAGCATCATAGAGGAACAAGGACTGTTCCAAGAAACCAAAGCTAAGGAATGTGACCTCTATTTCTAGCTCTACCGCACCAACCGCATGGAGGAACAGAAATGGAGAATCAAATCTCGTCAGTTGTGGCTGCAAGGTGGGGATAAAAACTCCAATTTTTTTCATAAGCAGACCACAGTCAGGCAAATCAGGAATAATGTCACCTCCATCACGGACGATGAGGGTCAACTCCAAACTTCTCAAGATGCAATCAAAAAGGCTGCTTCCAAACATTATAGCATGCTCTTAACTGAAACCAAAGAAGCCAAAGATTATTCAAATCTGCTCCAATATCTACCCACAGAAATCAGCGATGAAGTCAATGCTGAATTCACCAAGGATATAGAAGAAGAAGAAATACAAAGAGCCATTTGGGCACTCCAGCCAGACAAGGCCCCTGGCCCTGATGGTTTTCCCATTAGCTTCTACAGATCCCACTGGGGGACAATAAAAAAAGACCTTGTCAAAATGATAAAATGGGCCCAACGCAAGAACAAAATCGGAGGTTTCACCAATGCCATCCATCTTGCTCTTCTCCCTAAAGAAAAACGTCCCTCTACTTTCTCCCGTTTCCGGCCCATTTCCCTCTGCAACTCTTCATACAAAATCTTGACTAAAACCATAGCTACTCGCCTCAAACCTATCCTTCCTTCCCTCATATCTGAGAATCAAGGAGGCTTTTTAGCCAACAGACAAATCTTCGAATCCATTCTGCTTGTGCAAGAGGCTATTCATTCCAACCAAGTTAGAAAAGAAAAAGGTTTCATTTTAAAACTGGATTTAGCCAATGCCTTCGACCATGTTCGACACTCCTTCATCCTCGCTGTCCTAAAGAAAATGGGATTTGCCCCACCCTTCATCAACCTTGTCCAAGCGTGCATCTCCGGCCCTTGGATCTCCCCTCTCATCAACGGCAGGCCAGGGCCCTCCCTTCAATGTTCCCGTGGATTATGACAAGGATGCCCCCTTTCCCCTTATCTTTTCATCTTGATGGCTGAATCCTTCAGCAGGGCTCTTGATTACAAACACCGCATCAGCCTTATCACTGGCATTAAATTTGGGAATGGAGTCAAAAATATAAACCACTCCCAGTTTGCTGATGACACCTTGTTAATGGGAGGAGCCTCCAACATTATAGCTCGCCGTTTCAAAACGCTCTTAGATAGATATATGAGTTACTCTGGAGGCATGATAAATTATCTTAAGAGCTGCATTTATGGGTGGAACACAACTGCTCAAACCCTCCAAAGCTTTGCCAGCATCTTCGGGGTTTCTTGCAAATTAGATTGGGGACATTTCTCATACCTGGGCATGCCAGTGAGTGCGGGCTCTCTGAAAGCTGAAGTATGGGACATCATTATTGAAAAAATGAAAAGGAAAGTGCGACAATGGGGCTCTTTTTGGCTTAACCCAGCAGGACGCCTAACCCTTTTGAAATTAGGTCTTTCCTCTCTACCCCTGTATCAATTCACTCTCCTGCAAGCTCCAGCCAGCTTCCATCACAAAGTGGAAGCCATCCTTCGTCATTTTCTCTGGCAAGGGGGAAAAACTGAAAGAAAAAAGTACAATCTTATAAATTGGAAACAGGTTATTCAACCTCATGATTTTGGAGGGCTGGGGATCAAATCCCCACAACTTCTAAACCTGGTCTTTGGTGGCAAGATAATCTGGAGACTTATCAATGGAGAATCTGCGTGGTGGAAGACAGTGCTGGAAACCAAATATTTAAATTCTCAGAGGCAACTTCTACTAGATCATGACATACCTCTCAGAGCCTGCACCAAAATCTGGGGCATGTGCAAAAAAGCAATTCCCATCCTTGCACCTAACGTTTCCAAGGTGCCCAAGGGAGGTAACAGCATTAGAATAGGGGCTGATAAAATATTGGGACAACCACCTATTAGCAGCAAGCCTGGAACCCATCAGATTCTCACCTACCTTGACAGCAAAGGGATTCACAGCCTGAGCCAGATATCCAAATGGAATATTCGCACTCACCTCTGGAGTGGTTGGCACTTCCCTGATATCCCTGATGAGCTACTTCCAAGCCTGGAAAATCTACAGAGTCAGCTCCATGGTATCGCCCCCACCAAAAAAAATGAAGATGACAGCTTCTGTTGGGACCCTTCAGGCACCAATTACACAGTCAAAACTGCCTATCGTCAAATCTGTAACAGTGACCGGATCATGCCCATATGGACTTCATGGAAAACTGTTTGGAAATCCGAGTCTCTTCCAAAAATCAAATTTTTCATATGGGTCCTTCTGAAAGGAAAATTGTTAACATCTGACAATCTAAAAAAGCATGGCATTCTTGGCCCCTCACGCTGCCCAAACTGTCAAGCAGCTGAGGAAACTATCCAACACCTCTTCATAGATTGCTCCTTCGCCACAGCCTGCTGGAAAGAAGCATTCCTAAAGGACCAGCTCCCCTGGGGTCCCCACAGCACCATTGTCGATCTTTTACATCTATGGCAAAAGAACTACCCCTGGCAGCGCAAGCAGAAAAACGTAGCAAGAAGATTTTGGAGCGCCCTCCCTTACAGCATGCTGTGGCGCATATGGTTAGCACGAAATCAAATCATTTTCAGAGACAAAAAAGTCGATATCAGGAAGCTCTATAACAAGGCCAGAGGACTCGCCCTGGAAACTATCGCTGTTAAGTGCCAAAGGAGCATCGATGTAGCTGATCTCTATGTTGAAGAGCGAAATTATATTGGGTGTCTACTTGACCAAAGTAACAAGAGTCAAACTTATGGTCAAAACAATAATGATACCAACAGTAAACAAATTCCTACCAGCAGTTGGAAAATAAGAATTAAGGAAAAAGAGTTCGCAGGATGGGTAAGAAGCTGTAACACGCACTTTCTGTTCTTTGATGGTGCCTCCAAGTCCAATCCTGGCAAAGCGGGGGTAGGTGGAATCATTTGCAATGCCAACGGGGACATCATTCTCTCTTACGAATGGGGATTAGGACCCCTCTCCAACAACAGAGATGAAGCCCTCGCTCTTTACCAAGGCCTCCTTCAGCTCCAAGCTCTCGGCATTCACACAACAACTGTGATCGGGGATTCAACAATCATCATCAACCTAATGGTCCACAATCGGGCAGCCACCAGCCTTGCTCTCCAGCAAATAATAAATCGATGCCATGTGCTCTCCCAGCTAATGCATGAAACTCGTTTTATTCATGTCCTTCACTCCCTCAATAAGGAGGCTGATGCTCAAGAAAACAGAGCCTGTCACAAACCTCTCGGCAGCCTCAAATGCAATGCTCGTGAGTCTTTCTGTTTTTTGCCATGAACAGGACAAAATCTCTTACATTTCCAGTTGTGGAATTTGTCACTTACATGACCAAGAATTTGATGGCAACTAGGATACTCTTAGGCAACGTTGAGGCCAGTATTGGCACAGCACATACAGGATCTATAGGCCTTGTAGGCATCTTATTGCAGGATCTCCAGGTTCCTAAAACAACTTCCAATTAACATGCTCTGTAAATGTCTTTTTTTATTGTCACAATTTGTCTGAATCTACACCAGCACTGCTTTTGCTACAGTCAAACATAGTCGGATTATTGAGGAAATTGCTCATATTGAAGTCCCTCTTCTCCTCTTCTTTCCAACATATTGCCCTGTAACAATGGAGCTTTGGCTCCCATTTTTATTTTTTCGAATATAAATAGCATCCGATTATGTCAAAAAAAAAAAAAATTTCCAATGATGAGGATGATGCTGATTAACGTCCGCTAAGACCAATGCGGCCTTTCTGACGTCAAAAATGAATCTAAGTTTGAGTCTTTAAAATCTCGTTTCTATGATCAAAGAGAAGGGAAAGAAGCACTCCAAGATCACTATAGGTGGGTTGGCTTAATAGGTCAAGAAGATTGGAAGTGTGGAAGATGTTAGGGAATTGAGAGCGGATGTGAGTAATAGTCGGGCAATCTAAAAGGAAGTATTTTTCATCTTCCACCTGGTTAGTATCACAAATCTGACAAATTATATCATTCCAGGGAGACTTGGGAATAGACCACCACCTAATCTCACTTCGAAGCTCATGAGAATTAGTTCTTATCCTAGCGATGTTCATTTTTTTCTTAGTGTTGGTCAGCACAGAGAGATATTTTTTATTATCAAGGGTGAGTTTGATCACTTCCTTATAATATCGAAGCTTCCTTTTACCCTCTAGCTCCTGGTCCTCTCACAGCTTGCCCTTAAACTTGAAGGTAATTTAGTATTCTTGAAACTATATTTGATTCCCATACTGAGCTCCTCCTTAATTCCCTAATGGTTGAGCCAAGACTTGGCATCCTTATTCCACCCGCGCTTGATGCCAAGGTGGGGGTTTTGACTAAAGTTAGAGGCAATTTTGGGGACCCTTTTGGATTCCATGTTGTAAAGCTTCTTCTTATGCATAAGATATCTAAACATAGTCGTACTTTCAATGGGGGATAAACCATCTTCGATCAAGAGGATAGGATAGGGAGTATTTCCCTTGATCTTTAGGTTGTAGGTTATGAATTTTTTTTGAATCATCTCAATCTTCCTCCATGACTCTTTGGATATACTGCAACCCCAAACTTCACAACCGTATAAGACAACAGGGGTGACGAGAGTCTCAAAGAGGAACCTATTTTTACTCCAAATGTAAATATCGACCGACTTACAATTTTTTTCAAGCTCATAATAAGTTTTCTAGCCTCCAATAATCCTTTTCTCGATGTTATAATTCCAATTGAGTTGATGAGGGAAGTCAATGCCCAAATATTTATAAAAATAAACCGACTCTAAGAAATTGTTATTATACATGAAACTACCATGGATGATCTCTTTGGATTGAATGATCATGACTTTGGTCTTTTCGGTATTAACTGTCATACCCATCTTGGAGCAGTAGACATGAAGAGTCTGAAGATGATTGTCAAGGTCATCATGGATTTTTGCAAGAAGAACGATATCATCGGCATAAATGAGAAGAGTAATGAGAACACCAAAAATCTCGATGCCCTTACATCCCACAGATTCTAGACACTTCTCAAGCTTATCGATGTATATGCCAAAAAGGGTTACAGGGGATAGGGGACACCCTTGCTTAACTTTGATATTTCATTTAATTTCTTTAGACCACCCCTCGTTGGTCTTAAGCTTGGCAGTGACAGTCTCATAGAGATGAATCTTAAGAATTCTCTGCTCAAGAGGGACCATGATCTCTTTAAGTCTCTCCCAAAGCTTACCTCGAGGAACAGTGTCGAAAGCTTCTCTAAATTCCACAAAACAACATAAGATATTGGCTTTACTATTGTGACAATCCTTTGTAATGATTCTGAGAGTGAAAATATGGTCGATAGTCGAGTGATGTCTCCTAAAACCAACTTGTCATTTAGCTCTTTTGACTTGGCTTTCAAGCCAAAGGCTAAGATTATTTTCCAAAATGAGCCCATAAATCTTGGCCAGGATGTGGCTAATCATAATGGTCTTGTATTTAGACGGAATGCTTTTGTCCTCGTTTTTAAAGATAGGCACAATAAGGCCTTGCGTCCAAGGCTGAGGGAAGCCATGTGTGACAACCAACTTGAGAAGCTTGTGGAGATGAGAAATTAAGATAGATATTGCCATTTTAAGGATCTCAGCTTGGTATCCTTCAATGTCTTTAGCTTTCACATTAGCGAGCTTATTAATACTAGACTCAAGGTCTTCCAGAGAAAATACATCCTCCTCAATTGGAGTGATTAAGGTGGTGAGCATTGTGTCCAGGGAGTCAAACAACTTATTAAGATAGTTGTCCTAGTTTTCTAAGGGGATAGAATGATTATCTTTTGTTTTACGAACAAGTGCATTCAGCCAAAAAATTTTGGGCATGACTTTAGAAAGGTGGAGAAGATAATCTTGAATTTTATTAATATATGACATTTTCTTATTCTTGATGATATTTTTGTATATATTTATATTCCAAAGCTTAGAGATTTCATTAGGAGCATCTATGATCACTTTCTTGACATTTTACAATATTTGTCATACCATGGATTGGAATTTCTGTTAGTCTTCTTAAACGAAGTCTTATTAGAGAACTTGCTAATGGTATTGGAAGGGATAGTAGTGAAATGGTAATAAATTTGATCGATGTTGTTATTATAAGTCATGGATCCTAAATCCCTCTTTAAATACCTTAAGAAGAGGTTGGCTTTACTTCTATCGAAGCGAAAGTGTCTTTTACTTTCATTGGTCTCCTGTATGTGGGTGGTATGCATAACAAGATTGAGGGATAGAGATAGAGGTATGTGGGCAAATTCAGGCTCAAATCCATTAAGTAGCTCAAATTTTGTAATACGGTTGAGGATGAGGGTGTCAAAAATCACATAATCTATGACACTGCTACCCAGCCCATGGAAGCAAGTCATCTAACCAGAGAGGGGCCACTTGTTAATACAATTATAAATTATTAGGTATTATGAACTACAAAATTGGAGGAGCTTGGTGCCAAATAAGTT